>WXVQ01000032.1:0-134037 GCA_013372465.1 Nitzschia sp. Nitz4 | reverse complement strand
GGTTCATCAAGCTGTCACATGGGACAGTACAGAAGAACAACACGTCAGTAGTGCACAGTGATAGGATGTTCCTCCTCCGCCTCCTCCGGAGTCTTTGTGGAGCAAGGAACTTCAACCTCAACCGATCAATAACTCTTCTTAGAGAAACTGCAGAAAGTGCGGAATTGTTTTCATTGAATGATGAGGTGAATTGTGGGTCACAATCCCCTTCTTCACGTCCTCATAATGAGTGCTATAGAAATACGGTGCTTATAGGCCCTCTAGTTGCGAAAAGCGCTAGTTTCGGAGGACTAATGCGAATTCGTGGACTCGAACGCGAACTCACGAACAGGCTATCGGGGGAGCTAACTTACCCTCCGTGGTCGCCCGCTGGGAGTCTACGTCGATTTTGAGAACTCTGACCATAGTTTTCCACTTTTTCCAACTGTCACCGTCCTTTGCAACTCTACCGGTATATCAACCTCCAAGTGGATTCTTGGACAATGTGTATCTCGATTTCCCCACGAACTCATGCGGCCGCCATGGCCCGCCGCCCAGCGGTGGACAACGCGCTTCTTCTGCAATCGAGAACGAAAATTCCAGAAGCTCCAGCTGAAGAACCCGAGCAGGCAACCTCCCCAGAATCCAATAGCGATGCCGCTGCCAAGAAGAAAGGCACCAAGCACATCACGGTTCAACACAATTACCACGATCACTCCCATGACAACCGCACCGACTATCAAGAGGAGCACCCTGCAAGAGGTGGTGTCACAACTCCATTCCCATTGAAGCTGCACGAGATGCTTGACGCTGTGGCTGCCCAAGGCATGGAAGACATTGTCTCCTGGCAACCTCATGGACGTTGCTTCTTGGTTCACAAACCAAAGGAGTTTGTTGCTCTTCTTCCATACTACTTCAAGCTCAGCAAGCTTGCTAGTTTCCAGCGCCAATTGAATCTCTACGGCTTCCAACGATTGACCCGAGGACGTGATCGTGGAGGTTACTACCACGAGTTGTTCCTCAAGAAGAAGGTTTTCCTTGCTCATTCTATCCAACGAATCAAGATTAAGGGAACTGGAGTGAGAGCGCGATCCAACCCTGACCAAGAGCCTGACTTTTGGTCCATGCCTTGGATTGGCCAGGAACAGCAACCACTCATGGCTCACCCGCAAATGGTTGTTCCCAGCTATCACCCTACCATGAGCATGCCTCTCTACCCCAATGTGGCTCCTTCGAGCCAGCCCATGGTGCTTCCACCCGCTCCTAAGTCGTTTGAGGAGGACGTGGTGTTGGCCTTTGGAAGCAAGCCCTTCCATTTTTTGGACCATGTCAAGCCTGCCCCCGTCCAGTCTCAAGTAGTCACCCGAGCTCCCCAGTCCAACTGGAATGGAATCGAGGAGTTGATGATGGGAGAGGCAACCGATTTCTTTGATGGCTTCGATTTCCCTCAGAATGCCGGGGCAAACATTGAGGATGATGCTGTGTTTGGAAACCTCGTTGAACAAATGATTTCCTAGATTACACTGTGTCTACCTATCCCTGAGGCCCGCCGTGTGTTTGACACGTGTGTTGCGCCAGAGGCATGACAAAGGGTTGCGTTGGGAGCAACTCCTTTTTCCCCTCTTCAGGGGGTAGTCGAAGCCTCAAAATCTACATTTCCCTTGCTTTCGAGCTGTTGATTACGATCAAAAGCCTAGGACACCCAGAAAGCGTAGCTAACGCAGGTAACGAAATAGTTCCCGTTTGTGCATCCTACACATTTAGTTGCGGAGTTCGGCTTTTGGTACAATGCCTCATCCTTTAGAATGGCTGGGCTTCGCTTTTGTCATCTTCAAGATGACTCTTGATTCACTGTTCCTCGTATTGGCGAGAGCGCCACTTCTTGGAATTCTTATGCCTCTTGAGAGGAGTTCGTGTTGCTACTGGTGGGTCTCGCAAGCCGCCACAATTTGTCCTGTCAAGGGAAATGCGTTTTCTACCACCGATTAGTTTGTTCGGATCGAGATAGGGTAAGTAGTAATAAGGCTAGTTCCGGTGGCCTCCAAAAACCAACTATCGGAAGGTAGAGTGGTGAAAGGATACAACTACGCCAACATACAAATGTCTACGAGAAAATACCTAAACTTCAGTATTACCTAGAGCTAGCTTGTTGCAGATTATGTTATAGGTCAATTTCCAGTCTACCGATAGTAACACTCAAACGATAGACCTTTCTGTGTATCAATCAATCACATGTTGAGGTGGTGCTGAGGATCGAAAGTGTAGGAGGTGCAGGAGGTCCGGGTGAGTTCCAATAGAGCGAGCAGTGGCCAATCGTTTATCCTCCCTAGTCGTTCCAATTTATCCAAGACTCAAAATGATGCTCAGCTTGGGAGACCGCAAGAACGAGAGCCACTGCACGAAGACCACCTGCACAATCCTACCTTGTGCGGCTGGAGATGACACATACAAGACGGATACAATCAGCAATTTTATGGGCGTCCCTTCTTCCCAGTCTCCACATTCGAGTTTTTAGCGAAACTTGCGACTTTGGGGATGACAACGTGTTCGAAGAGGGAGAACCTCTGGGAGACTTATTCACGACGCGGTGTGGATCAGCCGCCGACTTTCCGTGCTATTGTGATCCTGATGCGCTCTACGGTGTGAATTGTCCGTATTGTGGAGTTCCAACAGAAGATGGTGGTCTCGAATGTCCCGCTGTGAATGGTGATCCAGTGTCCTTGATCAACTTGGAAGGTATCTCACAGACGTGCTCCTGCTACCTAAACGATGAAGACAATGCAGAGTTATTATGTGTTAACAACGACGACGATGCACCTGTTGCCTCGCCTACGTCTCAAGATGTTTGTGTAATTGAGTATGACGATGGGACGACGCTGGTTTTTAACGATGGTGAATCCTATGGTGACTTGTACACAACCCGCTGTGGGTCTTCCGCTGAATTTCCATGCTTTTGTGACACGTCTGTGACAGGGAAGATTTCCTGTCCATATTGCACAGAAGTCACCAATACAGGAGATTTATCTTGTGGTCATGCTGGAGGCAGCTTCGCGCTTACGAATACCAGTAATGTTGCCGTTGTTTGCGACTGTGACGTGAACTTGGAGCATACCTGCCGGGAAGTACCGGCACATACCGTATCCCCTACAATGGCGACGATCCCGACTCCTGCTCCGGTTTATGATCCAACATTGAGTCCAACTCTACATCCAACTGCTATTCCGACGTTAAGTCCGGTCACAACTACAATTCCGCCTTTTTTCGGAACATTTGCTCCTGCCTGGAGCACCGACACTCCGACACAGAGTCCTTCGATACTCCCTTCCTACCAAACGCCCGTTCCCACTGTAGCGACACGTGCTCCATCAAATCCACTTCCAACAATTTCCAAGCCTTCAATCTTAACTCCTTCCAGAACTCCCCCAGTTCAACAAGAAGGTTGCTACTACGAAATTGAGGGAAGCAGTGAACTTGGATTTGTGGCTCCAGGGGAAGAGATAACCTCTGATCTTCTTGAAGGTCCATGTACCCCTTCTGGTTCCTTCCCTCCAATTTGTAATCCCGACCTTCGGGGTTTCGTCGAGTACCCGTATTGTGTATTCAGCTCCGATGGTGAAATCAGTGATTTCATGGTATGTGCCAAGTCGGAAACGGAAGTGACTGTTGTAACAAATTCTGGCACTGCTACTTGTTCCTGTTTATACCTCAATTCGGCACTGGGGCCAGTAAGCACCTGCCCTGATCTTTTGGTGGATATACCCTTGGCGTTTACAAATTCCCCCAGCGCCATGCCGTCATCATCTCCAACCACAAAATGGCCCACGCCCCAACCTACCACCCCCGTACCTTCAACAGACAGTCCAACGGCCGGGGTGGGTAAGGATGGGCCCACCATATTGTTGATGGTTGGATTGACTATTGTCTGTCTTGTATTGTAAACAACTTATTATGAGTTATTTGAGTACACACCTGTCATCACGGACAAGTGCATTATTGTAGGTCTGGTTTTGTCATTGTAGTCTATTAGTCATCTGCTCTCCAAGGCCGACCACTTTGTTGCTTGCTACAGACTCATCCCATACTCCGTATCTTTGCACAGTAGCTACTCGTTTCCTCTCAGATATATCTTGGGCTTGTTCGTAAGCTGAATTGATCAACCTTGCTTTACATGTCATCCAAGCCAATCCCCATTATTCCGTCCAGAGATGATGCAGGGTCGCTCCATTCATCTTCTTCGATAGAGTGTTCAACTCGGCTCTGTTCTCCTTTTGCAAATACGTCCCAATTCTCAACCCAATCGACGAGACTTTCTAGACCGGTATCTGCGTTTGTACACGATGACAGTGTTAGGATAAGGTACCTCACTTTCACAGATATGGTATTGCAACAGTTACCTTGGTAATCCTTCTCCAAAATAGCTTCAATTTGTTGACGAATGATCTTGTCATCTTGAATATTTTGCCTCTTCTTTTCATTCTCCCATTGTGTTCGCATGGTTTCTCGCCAGTCATCCCACATGGTCCTATCGTCGAGAAGTTCATCCATGCTGGAGGTGGAAGCGACATCATCATTTCCAAGAGGGTCATCAGTCTTCAATTGTTGCTGCCAAAGTCGACCTGATGGTAGTTCAACCTCGTCAACTGGATCTAATGCCTTCAGACAAGAAGGAGTCTTGGATTTCATGCTCTCCCGGGTGCTGCTCCCTGCCCGGGAAGGCACAAACTCTGGAGAAGCTTTATGACTTCGAGTTGGAACAAGAAAATCCACCCGACGACTTGGGGTTGGTGCAGAAGACTTGGAGATAGAAGTAGAGGGTTTTGGCATTTGCCGAGTTTGCAGCCCTTTGGATGGCAAGTTGGAAGACCAAGGGTGAGCCCTGCCCGAGATACCACCTCCCAAGGTTGGAATTTTAGATTGGAAAGTGCGGGAGCTTCGGTCTTGAAGACCAGATTTACCAAGGGGCTTTTGAACTTCTGATTGCCTGGATGTGTTCCTGTGAGCCCCAAGGATCGGTTTCCCAAGAGCAGCGCTTGCGTCCTTACTTCCATTCCCCCCAATCTTGGCAGATTTTTTGTTTGAAATATCCCCAAAGGCCTGGCGAGGACCAGTTCGTAGCGTTCCATTCTTTCCGGGGGTGGTTGCTGAAAACTTTGATGGAGTGATGTTTGACCTGGACGACAATGGTTTGGAAGAGCTGTTCTTGAACACGTTTTCGTTGTCATGGATTGCTGTTCGACCGATTGAACGAGAACGAAGGTCGTTCGAGGGCATCGACGAAATGCCCACAGGACGGTGATACATTGTCTGATAACGTTGATCTATAATACGGTGCAGGTATGAGTGTCGATGAACTGGCAAGGGTCTGCTTCGATGATGGGTGTTGTGTAAAAGGGGCTTCGGACGGTTGTAGTGGCGAGTGGCGAGAGTGTCGGCTATCGGCTATTTCGTGATCGTTGCTCTGCCGTTGCCTTTTATTGGTTACTTTTGAAAGGATGGGAGTACCGGCTGACGCGAAAACGTTCGGCTCGCCCCGCGTGCACATTTTTACAATCACCTAAGTTAGGCTCAAATGCACGGTGGCGTGAGTGGCCGGGCTTTCTTTCATCAGATCATCGTCATCGTCATCGTCATCGTCATCGTCATCAAGAAAGAATCGTCTACCTTTCCATTTTGTACGCTGACCATCACTGAATCACTTTTCGTAGGACGCAAATACTACTACAGGCTTGTTGAGTGTTGAAGACTCCCACCACAAGTAGGAAACTCCACTTTAGTTGTTCAAGGTATTTGTTTCACTCACTAGCTAGCACTCTAAACAATATTCACCACAATATTGCTACGTTTGAGGGAGGAACGGTCAATTCTGCTGTTAACGATGGAATTGGTAAAAAACACTACAGGCACGGGCACTACCGGTAGTAGAGATAATAGTACGACTACTGGAACTCGTAGTTACCGCCACCACCGCTGTTCGCGCCAGGGATGGGGACGCCAGCCCGCCTAAAGAGAAAAGCGAAGAGGCTGTCCACCGTCCGTGTGTTTCATCATCCTACTCTTGCCATAGACAGGGAAGAGTGTGTTTCGGATTGGCATTGGCCATGGACGCTGTTGGAATTGATGACTCCGTCTTACAAAAGCTTGAAAAGAGTTTGGAGGAAATTGAATTATACAGTGACAATGAAGATGACGCCTATAGCAGCTATGAATACGACGATGCCAGTGAAGATGAAAATCACCAACCAGAACATGAGCTTTCTGAAATGATGGACAGCCTCGTGGCAGAACTGCAAGTGGAGATCCATCAACAACGAGAGCATGAAAGTGAGGACACCGTGGTACAGGAAAATGTTGACGGATCGCCCTCTCAATCGCAGGAGGAGTTTGTGCACTCGCTGCTGGACCAACTGGTGAAAAAACAAAAAGAAAACTTTATGCTACCCACTAAAAGATCCAGCAACATTGACACTTCAGACAACCAAAGTGTCACGAGTAGTGAGGCTGCTAGCGTGACAGCTTCACGTGGCGTCTCAATCCACCAGAAACGTTCCAAGAAAAAACGCCGACAACGTCGTCGGAGGTCCATTGCGAGTGAGACAACCGAAGGAGTCCGTGCCGACAAAAAGAACCGGAAGCCTCGAACAAACAAACACATCAAGAAGAAGCGCCTGGAAAGACTACTTGTGGAGAGTTCCATGGAGGAGAATTCCAGCACGAGAGAAAACGCAGTTCCGAATTTATCAAGCAGCATGCTTTGGAATATGCTATATCAAGCTGCAATGAAAGCAACCTCGGGACGCTGACTTTCGTTCTCTCTGTTATTCTATTATAAAGCTAGAAACCGGTTCTGAATAGCTGGTACCAGGTGTTGTAAAGCATGTGGCATGAATCATCGTATCTCCGTCATTCCTTCGTCTTGTAAACGAGCTATGGTCCAGGGGCCACCAAAGAAGCCTTTGGTTGCCCAAACCAAGGCATCCTTGTCGGAGCGTATCGCCATACCTCCTTGTGACACTGCTGAAACAACCCCAATTGTAAGGAAAGAGAGAGCGACCCCTTGTAATACCCGGATTGCACGTATACTCTGAGGTGCTGACAGCAAAAGAGCATCGTGACAGAATGGGGATGTCGACTTCCCGAAGGCCAAACTCGTTACCGCTATCGTCAAAAGTCCAAACATAATTTCTTGAAATACAAACGTAGGGGGGCCCGACGACGGAGGAGAATCTGTCAGAGTGCTGTTGGATGTCCCAACTTTGAATTCCCGCACCCTATCATCAGTGAACCCCACAATTCTTGCAGCTGTGGATGACCAAATCAAATATCAGTAAAACATTGACAGAAGAGTGAAGTATGATCTCGGTCATGAGAATATCAGAGATTGTACCGTACCAGTAGTCTCAAAGTCACCTGTGGCCTTGTTGTGTTGCTTCGAACGAGCAACTGCCTCGCCAAGCTTATTGTCATTGACTACCAAACTCAACCTCATCCCCGAGTAACGCTGGGTATTTCTGGGATCTTCGGCTTCAGCCTCGCCAAGCTCTGAAGGGTTTCTAGAGTTGGAAGACATATCCAGGGTTGTCCCATGCCACCGAGCTACTTGCCTCGGCAGTGTTGAAACAGATTTGATATGGTCTCCTGCGTTTCTGTAAAACTAATATAAGAGAGAATCGCGTAACTCTTCCTTAATTCCGCCATGACAACGTACCGTGACAAATGAGGCAATGGAACTCCAACAAACAGAAAAGCCTGACTCAACGGGATGGCAAGCCATAGCAGAGCAATGACGAGGTTAGTCATCCGAGTAAGGGCAATTCGTCCCCTCATGGTCGAGGCGTCTTTGGTAGCTTTTGGTTTGTTGGTAGCCAACGTTTAAAAGGTATGCATTCTGACTTTTCACTGGAAGCTCCAGCGGTACCTTACCAGTTGTTTGCACTAGTTGTCCGCGGTTGTCCTTTCCAAGTCTACACAATCGGCAGTTTGCCTTGTCCGACGACTAGTCCGAGTGAACTAAGCATTCAAGGAAGTGCACCAGAAGACGGTGACCTTGTGTGAATGATGGTCTTCATTGGGTCACCTTTGTACTGTGATGCAAAGCTAAATAATCACTGCTACCGATCGATATTTTGGCACTTCCCATAGCCACATGTATGGCTCTACTAGACCAGTTTTGCGGTTGTACGCACCAGAGATTTACAATAGATAATAATTAGTCAATGGGGATGCATGCTTACACGAAATATTCACCGTCAATGTTCTTGGCGTATCCAACTCCAGGCTTGCCGAAAATTACCCGGGTCGAAACGACTCCTTCAAGCATGGTAATCTTCTCTTGAATGTTCTTGAAGGAGACAACACTTTCCTGTCCAGTTGTGTCGATATCAATAACGTTGTAGGCAATTTCTCCCCGGGATTGGTTGATTTGCTGCTTGATGTTGAGTCCCTCCTCTCCAAAAGCCTCAGCGATACTGGCCAAAGCTCCGGGAACGTTTTTGTTGACAATGGAGAATCGAACAGTGTTTTCAGAGCGTGGTCCGAGGTCAGTAGCAGGGAAGTTGACACTGTTCTTGATGGTTCCGTTCTCAAGGTAGTCGATGATGGTGTCGGCAGCCATAGAAGCCTGCGGAAAAACAGTGTCAGATTCCGGTTCCGTGTACAAGTGTTTCTAGTGACATACACAATTCCGATTTACTTACAGCAGCATCTTCAGCCTCTTCAGTGGAAGCTCCCAAGTGAGGAAGAATGACAGAGTTCTTGTGGTCCCAAAGCAAGTCATCAGGGAAATCAGAGATGTATCGACCATCGCCACTGTCCAAAAACTCCTTCAAGGCTTCGGAATCTACCAACTCTCCACGAGCGAAGTTGAGCAAAACAGCGTTGGGGCTGAAGTTAGAAATAACATCCTTTCCAATGATTCCATGGGTACCTCCCTCTCCCTTGATGTAAGGAATGTTGATGGAAATGTAGTCAGCCCCGGCGACAACAGCCTCCAAAGAATCGACAAGCTCAAGCTCACGAGGAAGGCGAAGGGCAGAGTTAACCGAAAGTCCAGGGTCGTATCCCTTGACTTTCATTCCAAGGTCGGCGGCATCACGAGCTGTCATGGATCCAATGTGACCTAGCAATGGCAAATGATGGAAAGTGTTGTCAGGAAACATATTCGTCCAAACATCCCACTTAGAAACCAAAACACGTACCCAATCCAACAACAGCAAGAGTCTTGCCAGCGATCTCTTGTCCTCCGAACATGGACTTATCCTTTTCAACACGTTCTCGGGCAATTCCTTGCTCTCCCAAGCTCTTCATGTGGTTGATTCCGTCAATGACGCGACGAGATCCCAAAAACATACCGCACAAAACCAACTCCTTCACGGCGTTGGCATTGGCTCCGGGGGTGTTGAAAACAGGGATACCAAGCTCGGTCATACGAGGAACAGGGATATTGTTGGTTCCGGCACCACAGCGAGCAATGGCTCGGACAGTGGGAGGAACATCGGACTCCTGAAGCTTGTGACTGCGGAGCAAAATGGCGTGAGCAACTGGAGTTTCCTCAGCGACAACATCATAGTCCTGGTCAGGGAAACGGCTCAATCCAATAGGCGAGATCTTGTTGAAGGTCTTGATCTGGTAGTTTCCTTGCTTGTAGTTGGAGAGGTCTCCGAATTGCTTCCAGGTTCCTCGTCCGTGCTCAACTTCGACATCGGCCAATCCGCGGAAAGCCAACTGGATTGGTTGTCTCAGAGATTGAGGCTTGTTTTTTAGAAATGACTTGGCGGCAATCATTGCTGAGCAAGTTCAAACGAAGAGAAGGCCGAAATGCGCTCTGTCGTCGGAGTTTTGTGAGAGGATTCCTCGGGGAGTGGACGTCCAAGGGAATCTTCGAAATGGGAACGTGCCCTCAGACTTGCACCGACGCTGGCAGCCACACACGTGTTTGGGTGTGACGTCACCAATTGGCCGAATTGACCGGTGGCGATGTTGCGAATATCCAATGCAACTGCATGAAGATACTTTTTTCATTCGCCCATCATCTAGGAAAATCCAATCCAATCCAATATCCATCCCATGCTGCTGCAACATGGATACAAGGATAGTCTCCCAACTCTGTTGGGAACATTGCCTTGTCAAGGAGGGCCTCTGACGGGTCTGAAGAAAAAAGAAAATGAATAGGTAGTTGTAGAAGTAGTTCACATTAACATATCTACACAAGCGAGGCTATTTGCTTAGACGAAATAATCCCCATCGACGTTGCGGGCGTATCCAGCTCCAGCTGTTCCGAACAAAACTCGTGTACTCAAGCATCCTTCCAACATAGTGACTTCTCGTTGAAGTTCCTTGAGGTTGAAGCTCTCAGCATCAGTGGGGTCAATGTCAATCACATTGTATGCAATATTGCCCCTGGAGTGGTTGACTTGTTGAGTAATGTTCATGTTGTGGTTGGCAAAAACCTCGGTGATCTTGGAAAGCATACCAGGCTTGTTTTCGTTGACCACAGTAATGCGGATGCACGATTTCTCAATCTCATCCAAATTGGTGTCAGGGAAGTTGACAGAATGGCGAATAGTTCCGTGTTCAAGGTACAATCGCAAGGTGTCAGCGGCCATGGCTGCCTGTAGTTCCCGGCCCAAAGAAAGGTTTGAGAAATGTTAAACATGAAAGAGCCAACATCAATAACCAAGAGTTCGAACGTACCGCAGAGTCCTCAGCCTCCTCCGTGGAAGCTCCCAAGTGAGGAAGGATAACAGCGTTGGGGTGGTTCCACAATTCATCATCAGGGAAGTCAGAAATGTAGCGACCATCACTTCCTTGGTCAAGGAACTCCTTCATGGCAACGGAGTCAACCAACTCGCCACGAGCAAAGTTAAGGAGAACGGCATCAGGCTTGAAGTGACGGATAATGTCACGGCCAATGATTCCGTGGGTACCTCCCTCTCCCTTGATGTATGGGATGTTCAAACTAAAACAAAAAAGAACTGTAAGGAAACCAAAAGTCATTTTCGACGCTTCCCATGATAGAGAATATCCAGACGTACCTAATGTAGTCAGCGTTGGCGACAGCCGAGGAAATAGAGTCAGCCAATTGCATCTCCTTGGGCAACTTGAGGGCAGAGTTGACCGAGAGACCAGGGTCGTATCCAACCAACTCCATTCCCAAAGCGCCAGCATCACGGGCGGTGATACTTCCAATGTGTCCCAATCCAATGACAGCCAAGGTCTTTCCCTTGATTTCCCGTCCGCCGAACATGGACTTGTCCTTCTCGACGCGCTCGCGGGCAATTCCTTGCTCTCCCAAACTGGCCATGTGGTTAACTCCGTCAACAATTCGGCGGGATCCCAAGAACAAACCGCACAAAACAAGCTCCTTGACAGCGTTGGCATTGGCTCCGGGAGTGTTGAAGACAGGGATACCGAGCTCAGTCATACGGGCGACGGGAATGTTGTTGGTTCCAGCTCCGCAGCGGGCAATGGCACGGACACTAACATCAACATCCTCTTCCTTCAACTTGTGGCTACGCAACATGAGAGCATGGGCCATGCGTCCCTCGGATTCCTCCTTGGGGACGACGTCATAGAACTCAGATGGGTACTTGGCCAATCCCTGCAAGACACGATTTGAAGAGGATGAGAACCCGTCCCAATGCATTCCAAACTTCGACAAGCATCGCCATCCAGCCATCCTCTCCGGAAAAAGACAACGAATACAAATACAAATACAAATACAAATACAACCATCATATACAAAGATGCCATACCTTTGGGGAGATCTTGTTAAAGGTTTGCATAGAGTACTTTCCTTTGACGGTAAAGTCGGAAATATCACTGACGTTCCATCCATGGGAGAAATGCTCGTAGTCGACAGCAGGACCAGAGTAGGAAGCAACCAAAGTGCGTTGGCACCAGGCCATGGAGGAGCCACGAGCGGCAATAGAGCGAGAAGCAGTCAACAATGACATGGTGACAGAAGCAAAATAAATTCCAAACAGATTGCCTTGTTTTGTGCCTCTTGGATTCCACCACCACGTCTTTCTTGGTCGGCGAAGAATCTCGAACATCTTGACGGACGCCGTGGTGACTTTGAGAGCCATCAATCTTGGATTCCGGAATCTCGAAGCGCGTGATGACAAACTTCTCAGGCACGTTCCAATGATTCCTTCCAAGAACGTCGTCGTCACCGCTGATCCAGTTGACCCCAAAGGAAACTACTTCTGTCTCTTGTGATCAGACTACCACCGAGATGGTTGAAGAAACCAGCGGTTCGATTACAACAGAAGTAGGATGTCAACAGCAGCGCACAAGAACACGATACCAGGAACTCTGACTTTAATTTCAAATGTACAATTTTCGATTTCTTCGTTTGCTACAGTGGCCAGGATGTAAAAAATGACACTTTTGTGCGCCATTGATGACTTCGTTCTAGGGTTTTCTCCTTGGAAAATCTGGTACTTGTTGATCCACGAACTTCTGAGCCATCTCTTCTTATATTTCAATGGTTGCTCCTACTTCGCGTAGTTGTTGCATTCCGTATGGCTGTGTTTCCAGTATTGAAGCAGGCAGGTAGCAACGAAGTTCGTGCCGCTAAGTGCATTCTTGGAATTTACCAGACGTGTATCTTTGAAAAGTGCGTGAAGTTCCCGATTCCTTTGATTTTATGCGTATTCTGGGCCTTTTGCGGAACTTCATGATCCTGCCTTGCGCAGCATGTCTCGACGACCAGCCATATTTGGAATCCGACAGTGTCCAACTCCTTGAGATTCGTTACCATTGCCGTCGACGCAGAACATTTTGGTATTGCTCCCATCTCTCTATGGAAGTCATATCGTTCCTCTAGCAATTGAACTACCTAGTCAGAAGGCCCGACAATTACTAGTCTTGGAGTAGAACAGCGTCAAGGCACCTCCAACAAGGCAAGCGAAATCATCACATCTCATTGCTGCGAACACAAAGAAGGAACAAACAATCGGAACCATCTTCCTTGGTGGGGGTGCGAGAACAAGAGTAGCGCTGACAGTTGTCATTCTGCTGACCTGCATTGATAGTTTTAGGTACAAGAAGCAGCACCATTCTGTCGTCCGAAACAAAACAGGCGCTTCCGGAAGGGATGACTCCCAGAATGGCTGCAAGCTCGTCGCTTCCAAAGAAACTACCCGCTCGGGGACGAAAGGAGTCGACAGCGGAGGAAGCCAGTAGCAATTCCATGGGAGATGCTTCCATTAGTACAGACAATAACAAAGATGCCAAGAAGTCAGCGAAATCTCCTTCCAAGGCAACTCCGCAAACGCAAACCTCCTCAGCTGGTCCCACAAGGCGAAGCAGTCGAAAGAAGTCGGAGGATACCACGGTGGACCAGTCATCAACAACGTCTTCTGCACAAGAAAAAGAGCTGGCAAAGGTAGCCACATCAAGCGCTCTGCATGTCCCCGGAAGAAGGCCAATGAGGAAGCGGAAGGGATCTGTTGACTTCACGATAGCTTCGTTTGGCCCTGATGAGACAGACACCAAGCCCACAATTTCGAGCGCAGATGCGTTGCCAAGTATGGATGCTCTTGCAGGACTTGACGATGACACGCCGATGCGGATTAGGAGTCTATCAATTGCTTCCGGGCTGATATCGGGAAGTGGGGCGAGTTTGGAGCAGTTGGATGCCTTGGGGGAAGAGGCAATGCTCGCCGCTTCCAGAATAAAGAGCGATTCTATTGATTTGACCGGAGTATCATCAAGACGAAAAGGGAGTATTGGAAGTCGAACATCGGGTGGGAGTCATGACGGAACGTATACATCCCAAAGCCATCGCTTTTTGATGCAAGCCTTTATGGGGGATGGCTCTGAGAGTCTCGTTGATTCCAAGGCTGCTGAAGAAGCAGAGACTTTTGAACTCAAAAGAGAGCGCCTAGGGAGTTTTGATGTTCAACGAGATCGCATGGGAAGTTTTGACGTTTCTGCTTTAGGGGTTCGAAATCGAATCGGGAGCTTTGATGGGAGACGGGAACGTTTGGAGTCTTGGGGTGGGATGTCGGATTTGTCAATTCCTGTACACGACAATAACGCTGTTGACTCTCTTATTGGGAATGGTGGAGGGCCTTCGGCGGCGGCTTTGGCGGCCACGTTGTGTTCTACGCTTGCCAATGACCTGACGGCAGCAGGCAAAAAAGACGGAGATGAGTCTGTGTCCAACTTTCTGGTTGGGGACGACAAGATTCCTTCGAAGATTTCGTTGAACCGCAACAGACTCGACTCTGTTGCTTCGGCGACTTCCGATACCAGTTTGTCGCAGTTTCAGTTGGATGTGGAAATCCCATCCGATATTCAAAAATTTGTCAAAGCGGCAATGGCATCGGTTGGCGACCAGCTTGCTGAAATTGCAGTAGCAGCTACCGATGCAGTCAAAGACAACGAAGAAAACAGTGAGCTTAGCAGTACAGCATCGCCGCTCATCGGGGCAAGCTTGGACATTAACTCAGTAACTGGCGGACGATCCCGGGCCTTCTCGATGACTGGCTCGGGTATTGACCTTGCAGTCGACTACGATGCTGTTGCGGCAGCCATCAATGCTGCCGAGGCAGCTACTGGTGCCATTGATTTGGCAGCCTTTGCCCAGAGTGCTTCGGATTCCTCTGTCGCCACTGCAAAGATGTCGAAACGTAAGCGGCCTCCGTTACCTACTAAGCCTGCTTCCACATCATTGGACAAGAAGGGATCCGCGAAGCGGTCCGCTCTGGAATTGCCTCCAATTCCTACTTCGAAAATGGACGAACGGGACATGGAACTTATCCGTGAACGGGCTAGGGCAGCTGCTGGTTATATCCCCCCCTCATCAGCTGATAAGCTACAACAACCCCCAAGGAAACGTCCGAAAACAGAACTTCCGCCAACCCCGGGAGCAAAACCTTCTGCTGTATACTCTACACCAAAGACTGCTATGACAAATTCAAAATCTGTTGCGTCAACGCCATATACCCCTGCCATGAGCACACCAGGATCCATGAGGACGCCGGCGTCGAAAGGACAATCAAGCCAAAAGTGGGACAGTATGTTTGATTGTTTGCTTGAGTTCATTGAAGAAAGGCGAGTGGAAGAAACTACTGGCCTCTCAGACGAAGAAAAGAAGGACTGGATTTGGGATGGAAATGTCCCAACAACTTTCAAAACGAAAGACGGAAAAGCATTGGGGCGATGGGTAAACAATCAACGCTCCGCAAAATCCAAAGGTGTTCTCAAAGAAGATCGTGAAGAGAGATTGGTAAATGCTGGTTTGAAATGGAGCGTTTTGGCGTCGAATTGTTGGAACGTGATGTTAGATGAACTCCGCCTCTATGTTGCTGAAAATACCAAAGCAGGCAGGAAATGGGATGGAAATGGTACGTTGGTTTGGCTGCTGAACTCCGCTTGTCACTGCTACGAATGCTGATGAATTTTCTCCTAGTACCGACAAACTATCAAGTTAAGACGAAAGCTGGTGCCGCTGCCAAGGACGATGAAGACAAGAACTTGGGCCGATGGGTAAACCGACAGAGAAGTCTATACCAGGCAGGGAAGTTGAGACATGATAGACAAAAGGCATTGGAGAAGGTGGGACTGAAGTGGTCCATGCTGGCAACGACATCATGGGACTCTATGTTCGAAACACTGTGCGAATACGTAACTTCCAAGGTACGTTCTATGTGGTAGTGCAGTACTGAATTGAAGTTGGGAACTTTGACTGACAAGCCGTTGCATGTAGACAAAGGATGGTGCATCCTGGGATGGAAACGTTCCAGCGAACTATCGCACTACTGACGACCCACCAAGGGCGTTGGGTCGCTGGATTAACCGGCAGCGCTCAGCATATGGCAAGAATCGGTTGAAAGAAGAGTACATACAAAAACTGAATGAAATTGGTTTGAAATGGTGTGTGCACGAAAGACGACCGACAACCCCCAATACGCCGAGGTCCGCGGTGCTTCCTGACAATGTGTCGTCAGGCGCTGCGAACGATCTCAACCAGTCCACAGTGGCTGCCACTTCTGAAGCTAGCAACGACGACGTTTTTGGGGGTGAAAACGCATCTCAAGGTGACGATCAAGATGACCCTGACGACCTTGATGATGAAGCGAACGGAGTTTCAAACGAGGCTTTGAAGTCTGAGCCAGATGATACTGGCAAAGGTGGAGAAAATGCAGCGTAAGGGTGATCAGGACTTGTGAAATATTGTAGTTTGTTGATTCACAGACGTGGAAGGCCACCACACAATGTTGGACTTATGCGCAGCGGTATAGCTTGACAAATATTTACATCTATCAGTGTACAATAATGAGGGTGATGAAGAGAAATAAGCGCTTACCATGCCGAGTTTCACGTCGACTTGATGTTTTGTATCACTTTTGGCACGGCAACAATTCCAGGCCTCCAAAACCAGAAACATTCGCCTATTCAAAGCAGCAAAACATCATCCAAGAGAGGCAAGGCGATAAGATTGATATTAGAGAATGCTAAGTAAAGATGGTGGGGACCTACACGATTTTGTTATCGGGTCCTTCTGCTGCCAGTTCTAGTTCACCCTCGACTTGCTCAACCTCTTCGACTGATTTTACTGGGCCTCTCCCGGAAGTCCAACGAGAATAGGCCACCCCGACAGCAACGAAGACAGCAATAACGGGAATGAGCACCGCAGCGATCGCGATGTTTTCTTCTTCCAGCTCAGCTTTGGAATGGGATGGACTTGAAGTTGGACTCTGTTCCGGGCTAGAGGATGGACTGGAAGCAGGACTATCCGTCACGGATAGCCCCAGTGGATCCTCGTCTTCTCCAAGGCTTTGCCAGTCATGATCTCCAGAGCTATGCTCCACAGTCAACGTATAGACATAGTTGCTCTCCTGGTCCCTGTCTAGGGCATTTCCTGTCAATATTAGTTGGTCGGCGGAAGAAGAGTACACAATATTGGCCATTATGTCCTCCCTTTGAGAATCAATTTGTCTAGTCCACTCAATGCTTCCACTGGAAGCATCCAACAGGGAAACAAAGACATCTTGGGAGTCACTCGCAGAAGTTCTAGTTGAGTCGTCTAACAAAACACCCGCAGGTACATTCCCCGCCACATACACAAAATCACTGGTGGCATCACAGTGAGTAATCTCCGTACCGCTTCCATCGAACTGAACAGACCAAAGGATATTCAACATATCAGCATCGATCTTCGAAACAAAGCCACCACCGCCAGCAGAACCATCACCCATCCTTCCTGTCGTGGTTCCAATGACGTACACATCATCATTTGACACACAGAGACCCAAAATGTATTCGTCCTGGCCAACTTGGGAACGAATGCGCATGGAATGTTCCGACGATGACTCGGATTCATTGTTCTCTGCCCACCTGCTGTCGTCAACTACTCCGGTGGCGGCGTCTACCAGCGTTACGTATCCGTCCCAAGTGTTTGTATTCACGCCGGCCCCAACGTAACTGCCTGTACCGTTCGAAGATCCAACAACAATGAGTAAATCACGTGCACTCATGTAGGCAATTCCGGCAACAGTGGAGCGACCACCCGTCGTGTCCATGGTGTTATCCCAAATAGTGCCTCCAGTAGTAATGTCCAACTTGAGCAACTGTGGAGATGTAACCTGCGAAGACTGACTAGGATGCGTCATTTGGTTGTAGTAGTCATACAATCCCGAGATCTTCCCATTGCTTGCAGCACTTTCAGGTGTGGCATCTCCCGTATCATGAATGGCAAGATAGACTCCGCCTGCGGCATCAGTGGACATACCAACAGGGAAATATCCTGCTGGCAAATTGACTGCGTCGTTAGTGGTAACAACGTGATTGTCAAGCTGGGCCTTGGCAATCACAGCTTGCGTGGAAGAGATGCCTGATATGACTCCCCAAGGAACAGTGCTTGTTGTGCTTGAAAACAAACGAAAATCTACGCAGACATTGGGAGCCGAATATATGGCCTCTTGGAACTCGTCATTGTAGTCCACGCCCACAAAGCAGTCAATGGCGGTAGTTCCTCCTGATTCGTCATAGTGCGTCCCGATGGCCAAGCGCTCACTGTTGCTGGGATCCCAAACGGAGTCGAAAATGAGTTGGTGTGATGAAGCAGAAACGGTAGTGGTAGCTTCAGAGTGTACTGCCACGAAGGAAACCAGGGCAACAACTTTCAATAGGGAGGTTGGCTTTACTTGGAACAGCATGGTTTGTATTCTTCGGCAGAGCGCTATCAAACAATCAGAACACCCATGGAATGGTAAAGTTAGCGACAGGGAAACAACCTGGTATGCTGACAGCAACTCCGGGCCGTACCAAACAAGTGAACGTGACAACAGATACTTACTGTGAGAGGACTTGTGTTTTGGAGCTCAACTTGGAATCTGCTCAGAATTGTTGGATGAGGTGAGATAGGAATTAGATTTGATTGCCGAACCAACTGATGGTCGAAGTAGTGCCAGGAACCGTTCAAATTCGCTTCCTTCCTTCATACTTAATACGTGACACAGCTCATATTCATGATGTTTTGTCACGCTCCTCCAATGATTCCGTCCGTGCGCCATCGGTACAAACATATCTGCCATCATAGTGTCATTGCACCCATAAAGCGGCAAGAAGGACTGCCTCTACCCTGCTTTGCACAAAACAATCCGGCTATCAGAAACTACAAATTACAATACACCCTCATGCTTCACACTCGAAATGTCATGTCCAAATCTACGGATGGCTTATCAGCAGAGGATATTGTTCGAATAGATCAGGCCCACGTTTGGCACCCTTACGCTCCCATCCCAAACTCTGTCCCTTGTTTTCCTGTCGAAAGTGCCAAAGGAGTTCACTTGACTCTCAAAGATGGACGAACTGTCATAGATGGCATGTCCTCATGGTGGGCCTGTGTTCACGGACATTCACACCCAAATCTTGTCCAAGCTGCCAAAGACCAGATTGACACCATGTCGCATGTCATGTTTGGAGGTTTGACTCATGAGCCTGCAGTGAAACTTGCCGCCGCACTGGCCGAAGTAGCCCCTGGTGAAGGATCAGAGAAACTGGACAAGGTTTTCTTCTGCGATTCTGGAAGCGTGTCTGTGGAGGTAGCTATGAAAATGGCGGTGCAATATTGGTACAATCTCGGACAGGAAAAGAAATCTCAATTTTTAACCATACGGGGTGGCTACCACGGTGATACTTTTGAAGCCATGAGTGTCTGTGACCCTGTCAATGGTATGCATCACATTTTCTCGCAAGTGTTGCCCGGGCAGCTATTTGCTCCGAGACCCATGGTCAAATTTCACGAGAACGAAGATTGGGATGGGAACACGGAAGATATCCGCCATTTCGAGCAAATGCTACGCGACAACAAAGATCAGATTGCAGCTGTAATATTGGAGCCTATTGTGCAAGGTGCTGGGGGTATGCACTTTTATGCACCAAAATATTTGCAGAAAGTTCGGGACCTTTGTGACGAATACAATGTTCTGTTAATCTCGGACGAAATCGCCACAGGCTTTGGACGTACGGGAACAATGTTTGCGGTCAATCATGCTGACAACGTTGTACCTGATATCATGTGTATTGGAAAGGCTCTTTCAGGTGGTTTCATGAGTTTTGCTGCCACAATAACCAGCCAGAAGGTGGCCGATGTGTTCGCCAAGGGCCCAGCTGGAGTGTTGATGCACGGACCCACGTTCATGGGAAATCCACTGGCTTGTGCAGTGAGTTTGGCTTCTTTGGAACTCCTGAGATCTTACTCTATGGAGACCATGGTGGGTGGCATCGAGGAGCAACTCCGCGTTGAACTAGAACCTTGCCGTGCATCACCATATGTTCAGGATGTAAGAGTGTTGGGGGCTATTGGTGTTGTTGAAATGAAAGAGCCAATGGACATGAAGACAACTCAGCCTGCTCTGGTGGAAGAAGGAGTATGGCTACGACCATTTGGAAAACTTTTGTACACTATGCCGCCCTTTATCATTCAAAAGCAAGAGCTGCGACAAATTACCAAGGCTATGGTTTCAATAGCAACACGAGGCAGAGCCTAATAAAACTTGCAATTGGACATCATTTATACTAGAGTGGAACAGTCGCTGCCCTCACAAACAGTCAAGGTAGTATTAGTGCTTAGGAGCATATTAGGAGCGGAGCGAGATGTGATTTCGAGGCCAATCAGCTCGAGTTAGACTGGGATTGAACCTCGTTTCTGAAACCCCAACATAATCTCACCCTCTGTGCAGATTTGAAATCAATCTCTAACTTCAACACAACTCTAAAACGATCATCCCATGTAGTCTGGCGAATCCTCAACACCACATCTGCAATAGCTATGTCGGGTTTGCTCGGGCAATTACGTCCGCTTTCTTGCCTAGACTACTTGTTCCCTGCTCAATGAACAAAAACGAGAGTTTAGATAGCTAGAATAGTACGTCTATTCCATTTATGCCGCCCTTCCCCAAGAAATCTTTGCCTTGAACCTTTTCTTGGATTCAGATGTTGCCACAATGGGTGATCCAGGGCAGTTCCCAAATGCGCCCTTCGCTTTTTCTGAATCAACGCTATTTCCACCCGATCGCAGTGATTCATCAAAACTGTATTTCGTTACCGAGCACCGCCGAGTTACACGACGACGGCTACTGGAAGACAAAGGTTCCGTTGAAGAAGGGGGAGCTGCCCGAACCGAACTGATGTTATCTGATTCTTGTTCTTCATGGCAAGGTCGGCTTTGTGTGATATCAAGGCTGTACTTGGTGATGGAGCATCGTCGCTGGCGACGAATCCGTCGGGAGGTATCCAAATCAGACATGGAGCTTGATTTATGTGCATAAAAGTCCTCATCTAGAGCCAAGCAGTCGTCATCCGGGGGCGCAAACTGAATTGACGCTCTACGAGGGCGCCGACTCCGACTTCTGGAGGAACAATCCAAGGGAGTACTATGCGCTTGAATACTTCCATCCATACCGATTCGAAATGTAGGTGGCAGGGCCTCTGCATTGATGGAGCCACTGGAAGTGGAGGCGTCCTCATGTGACTCTTCCCTCACAGGCTTGGATCGTCGCTTTGTCAGTGCATTGCCCATCTCTGCAGACAGTCTCTCAAAGAACTTGTAAAATAGGGTGTTAACCTTTGGTGGTCTCGTAGAAAAATGCGTAAGATAGCTGAGGAAAAAGCAGATCAAACAGTGTGGCGATTGACGATAGCGTTGGTGTCAAGAAAACTCGGGGGGAAATTCAGAGGCCCAAAGTCATCACATCATCTATCACCAAAGGGATCAAAAGTCCTTGGAACGAGATCAAGTCAATAAACAAACGAATTCGCCCTCGTACAGGCATAGGAAGAAGAAGCATTTGGTCGCCCGAACGGTGAAGGGCTACGGAAGTGCTTGTGTCCAAAGTTTGGTAGAAGAAGGAGGTTGTTGCTGACTAAACAATGATATTACTATTGTTATTCCTGGTCATTCCAGGTTGTTACAGGAGGTTATTGAGGCAGCAATGACTACATTTTTCCCCGCGGCATATAAGTGGTACTATAGTAATATTACTACCGGTGGGAATGTAAGAAAATCATACCGGTAGTTCAAACTAACGACGTCGTAGGTAGGTGCAAACGAACCACTGCTGCACTGGTGCAAGTTTGTGCTGAAATTGCTGTGAAACCAACAACCACCGAAATTGGGCCACACTACTAAGCTCAGTAGAAGTAGAAGATGATAGAACGGACGAGGAGGATGGAAGGCAAGTACTTTCTTCTTCAACATGCAAACGTAATGCCGATGAGATACGACTATCACAGCTTGTACTCCTTTCTAGAAGAATACTCGTGGAGTCGTTTTAGAGCGGTATAGTCCATGCACATCTAAACTTCAGACTATGCATGGAACGCTTCAATGCGTCTACGGTGTGCAATGTGAGTCCCCACCCCAAATTATTCCTCATGTAAAGGGGGGTTGTACATGTTGTATCGCAAACGCTAAAGCTAGACCATGCATGTGTTTTGAGCAAACATAGGTTGTTGTAGACAAGCGCTCCTCAAATTGGGACGTAGGAGCATTCCTAAGAGACTGGCACGTACTAAGACCATTGGTAGCAGGGTTCGGGACCCCTACCCCTACACGCAGTCAAATGAACAAAAAACCGAAGACCGGTGAAAAACACTACTCCAGGTATTAACACTATAATCAGTAGTGCTGGACAGGTAATGCCAATGGCTTCACCCAGCAAAGCCACAGGGCTGTCTTCTTTCCTTCAAGTCTTTGGCATCTGCAGAATACCGCGAATGCCAACCTCAAGCCTGTTTGCGGCTTCTTGACAAGTTTCTGGTGACAAATTTGCATAGCAGACCCGGATCCATCCCGGGAAACCACAGAATGATCCTGGTATGACAGCAATGCCATACTTCTCCACCAGCGTCCGACAAAACTCCACATCATCAGGAACCTGGCCATTTGACATGGGAGGGAGTTTTCCCATCAGATACATGGCCCCCGTTCCCCCCATGGTACGAGGAAGTGGTTCCAATGCACTAAGGATTGCTTCCCGTCCACTGTCCAGTGTATGATATCGATTCCGAACCCACTCTGAATCCGTCTGTTGCAAAGCACCCAAGGCTGCCACTTGCGATACGCGGGCAGGACCGATTGGTATGGTATCCTGCACTTTTTGCATGTTCTTCCATAACTCTTTGCTTTCATTGTGCATGACAAGATACTCGCATCGATAGCCAGCCAGTGAATAGGACTTGGAAAATGAGAAAATATGGATGACATGAGGGGCTGCAGGGAAGGTTGCAATCGGTTGGTGCTCCGGGATGGTGAAATACTCGTATGTACAGTCCAGCACCAACCAGACAGAGTGCTTGGCACACAAATCAACGACTTTCTGGAGATAATCTTTGGACAAGGAGACGCCAGTCGGATTTCCTGGGTTTACAATGGTCACCATGTCCACTTTTTGAGCTTGAAGGGTTTGTTCCAACCAATCCAAATCTGGAATACCTTCGTCTGAGCAAGGCCCCACAACGACACTATCGTTCCCGCATGACATTTGAAGAGCCATAACAT
The DNA here is from genome assembly GCA_013372465.1 of Nitzschia sp. Nitz4. Classification (NCBI taxonomy): domain Eukaryota; phylum Bacillariophyta; class Bacillariophyceae; order Bacillariales; family Bacillariaceae; genus Nitzschia; species Nitzschia sp. Nitz4. Next base: position 111,044 of record WXVQ01000032.1, on the reverse strand, counting down.
GATTGAAATAGTAAGGCTTGAACACTACCGCTTTGGAGCTGTCGCAAAGGCAGGTCAAGACGCAGTTGACGTAGGCTTGGTTTGCCCCAGTCGTTACCATAATAGAATGGTTGTTTAGCCCATTCTCTTGGGATATTTTAGTCTGTAGTGCAGATGTAAGTTCAGGGATACCTTGTGACGGACCGTAGGTATGAAGAGTGTTTGTGGGGTTTCTAATCTCTTCAATGAGTGCTTGCTGTGACGCCTCGGGGGGATTCCAATAGACAACTCCCTGTGCCAACGAGAAGATTCCACCCTTTTCTTGCCACAAGTGCGTGTACTCTTGCATCATTTCCTTCATCAGGACAACACAGGGGTCTAAGGTCTCACAAATTCTTGGAGATATTGGCATATTCGCATTCATCGAAGCAATGTGGGTCGAGGCCATCCTGTTGGAAAATGCTCGGGAGAAAGGGAGGGTCGGTGCAAAGGCTCGTGCTCGAGGAGGCAGAGTAGTGACTGTGAAGGAACAAATGGTCCAAAGGAGATGCTGGAACTGTCGACGAGAATATGCTGGTCGCATAATAAAATTAAGAGCAACCCAACAACTGTTCTGTACAGAAACAGAACAAGGATCTACGGAATGTGTACGAGTACGATGATGAGGTGGACATGCGGCAAAGATATTCTGGTCGCTCACGGATCAGTCATGTGAGTCCAAAACACAACCTCCAACGATTCTCATAACCAAAACGGGTGGTTGCCCCTCTTGATTGACCATTTCTGGGAGACTGTTGCAACTGAAGCGATCCAAACAAAACCTCGAGTTGACACCAGCCACATCATATCACGCCCACCAATGCCCATTCAGCTGACTGAGGAACAAGTCAATAAGTTCCTATCCGAAGGAATATTAGTAGTGGATGATGTATTGACGAAATCGGAAACCCTGCAGGCCTTGGAAGGAATGCAAAACACTTTGCACCGTCATGGGGTGGAATCTCTTGATGAAGAGGATATCGATTCGGCGAAAAGGTTTTCGAATCTGAGTTCTACCAACGGTAGCGGGGGAGTCTTGGATATTTTCTATGAACCTTGGAAATTTGAAGTGGCGACACATCCCAATCTGTTTGCTATCACTCAACAATTGTGGGAGGCGGCATATTGTCACAAAGGAGAAACTCGTGAGGAAATGAATCCAGATGAAGCATTTCGGTGGCACCCCAACGGGGCGTTTGATTGTCAAACAGGGTTCCTCTACATGGATCGAGTGGGGTATCGTCTCCCCAGCTCCCTTTCCCAGAAGTGGGGGAATCGGATACACCCCAACAAAAAGCCAAAAGCGAGGAGCGTGCAACGCTCCTTGACACCTCATTTGGATTGCTGTCCACATCAACTGCATCAGGACTCAAAATGGAGGCCGATCCAGTGCTTCGTTTCCTTGACTGACAACAGGGAACCCAACACGGGTGGGTTTGAAGCTGCCCCTGGCTTTCACAGAGACTTTGACAAGTGGGTATCCACTCGCCCTCCGACATTGCTATCAAACAAAGAAAAAGATGGTACCACCACTACCAAATCCATTCCGGCGCCATGCATAGGCCAATACACCCATATCCGACCCAAGGAAGACAGGGACGTGATGGAACGAGTCCAACACATCCCCCTCAAAGCTGGAAGTGCTGTACTTTGGGACAACCGTATTCCTCATGCCAATGCATATCATCATCGTGGTGACCAACCTAGAGCAGTCATCTACTGTTCGTTCCTACCTGATGTCCCTATCAACCGAGAATACCTTAGAAACCAACTCGAGGACTTTCGAGCTAAACGCCCCCCTCGCGATCAATGGAATCATATGGAAAAGGATCGTATGGAGGTATGGGATGCTTCTATGCAAGACTACGAGTTGAGTGACCTAGGACGAAGACTCATGGGTATCGACCCTTGGGATGCTTGAAAAACTCGCAGGGCCCCGGCTACTCGAGACTCGAGCGGCATAACCCCCAAGTACATCATACCGAACGAGCTTCTTTGGAACAAATTGGTATCGAAGAACTGTCTTATCGTGAAAAGGCTTTTGAGACCAAGGGGCGCACAACTAGATATTATTGTCGGCAGGCTGTTGACTGTCAGTAGCCCGATAGAGTTTCAACTTCGACACATCTCGATAAAACTACTAACATTTCACGCAAGAACAAACCCAGTACTATAAAAATTCTTACATCATACCGAGTTGACGCTCCATATTCCTATGAAGGTCATTTTCTTGAATAGCAAACTCGGGTCGGTGGTGAGGGAGGTTCAAAACATCATCAAAGGACAACTTGGTATCATTTCCCGAAAGAATGTCAGCGGTAATGTTGCGTCGAGCCCTTCCAGTTCCTGGAAGAGCTTGGAAAGGCTCGGCCATGCGACGCTCAGCGGCCAGCATCATAGCAAATCCACTTCCGTGCAATCGACAAGCTTCCTCCTCCTTGGTAGTTCCTGTGAAAGAAATTTGGTCCAAGGCTGCATCCCAAACAAGGAGCGAAAAGCGTTAGAATTGCACACAACAGCAAGAACTAAAAACCATCCATGAAAACACGGAGCATTGGATACACATTGGGAGCAACATACCTTGCCTTCGTTGCAATTCATCAACAGGGTGCTTGGGCAAAGCTTGCATTTGGAAGCTGTCGGCATTCAATCCAAGTTCCATCCGATTTACAGGCTTGGTAAGCACAGGGAGTCCGTTGTCATTCATTTTTGTTGTTGTGTGTAGCGTACTGATAGGGAAGGAAAACGGAATGCAAGAATGCAGTCTCAATAATAGTTTCCGTTGGTAGCGAACTTGCTATTGTTGTGGAATCCTCCATGGTGACGGTCGAAACTCGAGACTACCAAAGACTCTCGCCGAACATCAAATAGCACACGAGACTTTTTTTGTATATTTGCGGCATTCACCGGTTCAGTCGAATCTGTCGAACCTTGTTCCAAGCGCGATCTTCAAGGTTCCCCGGAACCTCATGAGTGACATGACACCAAAAACATCGGACCGCACTCCTTCACCACTGCTGCTCATACTAAAAGCCCCACTGATACTGACCGAGTGCCAAAGCGGTGCATTGGACACAGGACCAACATGACAGTCGTCAAATCAATGGTTGTATTGTCCCTTGTTGGACTAGTCGACAGTGTTTCCTTCATGTCAGTGACACCCTCCCTCATTTTTTACGTACTCCAAGTTGGAGGGGATAAGGAAAGATACGGTTTGATCATGAGTGCCTTTTCTTTTGCCAGTTTCTGCGGAAAGCCCCTCTATGGAATATGGGTGGATAAGGGTGGAAATAAGTTCCGTGCACCCTATCTAGCCAGCTTTTTCCTTGCAACAATAGGGGCAATCTTGTATTTCTTTGCCAACAGTTGCACATCCACACCCTGGGCCCTGGGACTCATCTTGGTAGGACGACTCTTGGGTGGTTTCGGTGGAGCCAACCAAACTCTGGGATATGCCTACACTGCTTCTGTATTCCCACAGGATCAACAAACACGTACCAATACCATTCTCTCCATGACCAGGATTGTGGGAATGGCTGGTGGACCAGCCGTGAATCTTCTTTTACAAAAGATCAACACAACTTGGACATTTGGTGGGTTTTCTATTGGTGTAGATCCACTCAACTCTGTTGGGTTATTGCTCGCTGCTGGGAATATGCTGGCTGCAACAGCTGTGTATTTGTTCTTGGAAGAGCCTCCAGAAAAGGATAAAAAGCTCGTAGAACTGGCTGCCGCAGAAACGGGTACTCAATCCAACGCTACAATCTGGAAGGCCCTATTGAAAATGGATATTCTTCTTCCTGTGTACATTTTGTTGATTATCAACTCTGCTTTCCAACTGTACGTTCTGGAGCAAATTTTGTTGGTTCTATGCGCGTTGTTGGTCGTTTGGTTACTAACCAGCGTTTCTTCCGGGATAGGATCGAGACTGGGTTTCCTCCTGTCGCTGCTGATGGTTTGGGGTGGGGTCCCGTTGAAACATCTGCAGTATTGGGCTCCAATTCGATCGTCATGTTTCTTTGTATGGCCTGCACTGTGATATTGTCTGGGAAGATTCATGACTACATCATGGTGGCCATGGGAACTTGTGGTTGGCTCATTGGAGGTACCGGAATGTACCTGTTGTGGGTACGTGGGGCACCTGCGTGGCATTATGTTTTGCCCATTATTGTGGCATGTACGGGTTTCCCCTTTGTGGCTCCTGCGAATCGTTCCAATTTTACGAAAGCAGTGGCTGCAGAACCTGCCTTGGAAGGATCTCAAGCATTCATGCAGTCCGTCCTATCCATGGCATCAAGTGTGGCTGGATTCACGTAAGTTATCGCTTGTTCATTTCCGTTTGGGATACCAATAGAATTGCTTGCTTACCTCATGTGACGCCATGTCTTGAATAGAACTCCCGGGCTGGTTGCAGCATACGTTGTCCGCTCCCCGGATGAGGTAACTGCCAGTTCTGACCAGCGAGAATTGACTCCCTTTGCCTTGTATGTGACGGTTACCACTGTATTGGCCTTGATGGGACTTTGGAAGCTATTCCGCGACGAACAAAAGAGTTTCGCACAAGCGACCGACGTACCAGCTTCAGAAGCAACGGGCCTTGTTGATCACGGCGTCAACCAGTCTCGGCGTCGCTCCAGTGCCGTTGCCTTGGCACAAGCGTGTTCTCGAAAATCAGAGGTATGTCGACGTGAATCTGTCCAAATCATGGGGATTGTGGCACCCGATACCCTGGAAGAAAGAAAGGTGAATGAGCAGCTAATGAAGGACTGGGAAGAGTGGAAAGAAATGAACGATCTAGAGTATGAGTAGGCAAAGAGTGTAAATGTAGAAACTCGAGATATCGGTAGCTAACGGTGACATAAAAACCCAAACCAAGGAGACGTAAACAGTAAGTACTGTAGCAAAACACGAACTATAGTAGACAAGGGAATCATATAGGTTTACTTAGGGGAGCATGCTGGAGCCTGCATTTGTCAAGTGGGCCTCACTGCCTCCAAACAAGGTACTCAAGACAAATGCTTGACTAAGCAGCATTTCAATTTCAGTTTCCCCCCAAGTATCAGTTGGCACCTCTTGCATGAACCCAAACAGGGCGTCAAAGTCCATGGCTTGCAACTGTTGCGAGAATTGACACAGGAAGGCGGCGCAAACGTATACATGAAAATCCTCAAAGCCGCGGGTCTCCTCAGAAATATAGGTGTCCCATAGGCGAATGACACATCTTAGACTGAATTCTCGGAGCAAAAGACAGTTCATCCATTTGAATGCAAATTGTATGAACTGAATGCCCACGGAGTGCAAGTGATGACAAAGGTCCGCATCAATTCGCTGCACCAATTCTTCCAACCGCATGACCATTCGTTGGACACCGGGCTGGTCTGCTGTGTAATGATCTTGGATTCCTGCCAAAATGTTGGTCAAACACCAGTATACATCTGCCTCCACCTGAATGACAATCATAGTCAGAATGAGTACAGGACCAAATCTGCGTGGGATTTGCAAGCAAGCATGCATCACTCACCTCCTCCAATCGCTCATCCGGCAAGACAACCATGACATTACCATCTAGTACATCTTCTCCATTGTAGTATTCAGTGAGAAAGACAGCAAAGAGTGGGGTGGCGAGATCATTGATCCCTTGCACATAACTGCTGGCAGGATGCCGCATGGCCCAAATGTACAAGAGACGGCCTAATGCTCGCTTCAAACGTTCATTGCGAAACAGCGGGACATCGGGCGCCGTTCGAGGTACATCCACAAGCACTTGACGAAGCGTTTCTTGCTCCTGCATGGTACGGGAATCGTCGTCAATGTCATAGTGTTGGCTCATGGCATCTTTGTATTCGGCACGCTTGCGCTCCAAGGTTTGCTTTCTCCGGGACCGGTTGGTGGGAAGATACCCCAAGAGCAATTTCCAAACCGTCCCTCGATGTTCCGTCTAAGCCGAAGTGGCATAGGTTTGAGTCGGTAGTGTGCGGTCACAATGCAATAAAACGAGATGTGTACGTACCGGTATTCCATTCCAGCCCAACTTTCTGAGCTCAGGGAGTTTGACTACTTGCGCACTAAGAATCTTGTCGTATTGTGATTCACGGTAGCTCATTTTGCGGTCGGTGGGTAAAATGGTAGGCCGCAAAGATGATTGGGATCCTGTCTCGGATGATTTGGGCAAGGAGGATTGACTGGAGGGCGGTTGTGACGGTTGAGAGGTTGCACCAGCAGCCTTGGGCAAATCCTGAGCGGCAGAATTGCCGTTGGAAGGAGGGATGTCTGAATCGGAAGGTTCGTCGAAGTTGGAGGGTTGATCGGTCTTCTTGGACTGATCCTTGGCACCATTGTTGGTGGCAGGTGTATCCGGCTTCAAGTCTTCCTCTTCGTCGTCATCTGTTTCATCGAAATCACTTCTGCGAGTCCGTCTGAGAAATCCAGGCAATCCACGAGATCCCATTTTATCTCAAGACTGGAATGAAAGTGCAATCGACTAACGTACAGTACAAACAACAAACAACAACAACAACGAAGAATGGAATGGATGCGGTTGTACAATGCCGTACAAGGTTGTTGCTGTCCTCTGTCGTCGGCGTCGTCCAGTCCTTCCGTCGCGTTGCTCTCCCCTTAGATTGACAGGTTTGCAGACCGGTAGTACGGACCGGTACTCGTACTCTCGTACTTGGGTACAGGTAAAATGACTCGATGGAATCCACCCAACATACCGGTAGTTATCATCATCTTCTGCAGAACCGTCTCTTGTGACTACCTATTTTCATGCTTCGACGACACGCACGGGAGAGGATCAAGAAGAGTGAGGTATAATTTTTTTGGAGATCCCAGTGGTACAGTACCTCGTACAGTCAGTCCCTACAACTACTCCAAGCAAGAATACACAAGATGGATCTGCAGTTGCTTGCCTGTCTCTTGGCTCTCGCATGTCAAATTCCCATCATCAACGCATTGTTGGTTCGATCGCATGACAGTGGCAGTCTAGCTACAGGACTGGCGTACGATACTGCGCTCGACAAGGCAATTGTCGTTGGCACCACCTTCCGCAAGGACTCCTGGTATCTCGGCAACGAAGAGCCAATTGAATGCTTCGCCCTAGTGGGTAATGGCTACACACCGGAGCTCTTGCAACCTGGCCATTTCAACCAACTCGCCATTGCTACTCCCAATGTTTGCGTCGCAGGTGCCGTCGCCATGTCCACCGCTTCTCCTGCCATTGGTCGTTCTCCACTTGCGGGTCTCAACGTTGATGCTACAACCTCCAACTTTGCTGAATCCACCATTTTGCATTCTTTCATGTACGATGTACAAGATCAAATGACGGACAGTGAAGAAGCATCCAATCCCACGCAACCCCACGGCCTTCCCTACAATTCGTTACCTGTCAGGATCGCCACGGACCCCAACTCGGCCTCGCAGGCTGTCTACATCGCCTATCACAATGTTTCACTCAACAGCACGGTGGGAGCCGACCTGCGTCAAGCAGCATCCTCCGACAATGAAACAAATCCAGTCCTGTTGGATCATTTGCTCAAGTTTTGGCTGGATGTCGACAACAAGGATTCCCCTCTGCACCATGGCGGATGGCTTCATGTGGACCGAGAGACGCAGGGACACTCCCCAACTATCATCAAGAAGGATTTGCTGACTGGAGAAGAGGCTTTCAAGATCCAACTCTCCACTCTCTTGGGAAAATCGTTAATCGCGGATATCATCGTTCTCCCAGAGCTCCTCTTGGTGGCTGGTTCTACCAACGGTGTGGAGGTCGTCAATCACGGAGAAACCTCCAACACTCCCCTAGGATCTGTTGCTTTCTTTGGACAAGACAAGGGTTCTGAAGGAGACTGGGATGGATACTTGACTTTTTTGGATCCCACGACTGGAACCACCAGCTACGATGGAGGCGAACAAATAACTTCCCTTCGGATCGAGGCTGTTTCTGGCGAGAATGAGGATGATTTCATCAATGGCATGTGTGTCGATCCAACCAACACTTATGTATATCTTGTCGGTAATACCGGAGGCATTGTGACTGGGATTCATGAAGGAGGAGCTATTGTCATCAAGGTTGATATTAATGCTCGTTCGGTCGTTTGGAAATACCAAGTTGCTGGAGTGCATGTACAGGGATGGAAATGTGTTGCAGATGAAGATGCCGTCTATGTTGGGGGTACTACTTCATCCGATATTTGGAGCTCGGGGGGCTTTGGCTTTAATCAAAGGCGTACCGCGAATCCAGATGGTTTTGTCACTCGAATTGATGCGGACACAGCTAGCGAACGATGGACTCGACAACTCAATGCTACTACCCTCGAAGTAGCCAATCACCGCTCGGATGTCATTGCTGGAATGGCAATCAACAAACTTGGGAAACTTTTGGTTCTGCTGAATTCCCTAGATCTGCACAATGGCGAGAATGATATTTTCTTGTTCGATATGGACCCAAAAACTGGGAATCATCATCTTGGCTTCACAGATCTATTCGTTCGAGCCAACCCAGTCTCGGGAACCTCTAAGCTTGGAAAGTTTGAAAAGGATGTCAACGTTGCGGCAATCGTGGTACCAGTGTTCTTGGGTCTGTTTCTCTGTGTTGTTACTCTCTTCCAGGTTAGAGCCCGAAGAAATAGCTCGAAGGAACAAGATTCTGCGGCCTTGGAGGAGGGCCAAGAAGGCACGGATGTACACCGAGCCAAAGCACAAGTGGTATAGGGAAATGGAATTCTCACCACACATTACCAACCACAAAGAATGCATGTCTGCACATGCCAGTAGTAGGGCATTTCATTTTCGACTATTAGTTTCCGATAAAGCATTCATCTTCTCCGTTGACTGATATAGCGTCTAATGTGGTCGTACCGCCGGGAAAGGAAGGCGGTATCGCACAGTACTGACAAATTCAACATTATTGTTGCATTATTTGAAGTCCTGATACATCCGTGTTACCGTCAACATGGTCTGTACGTCCACCTACTCGTTGTATCCGCAACAGCTCTTCCTTTTGGTACCCAGACACTTCAAGCGTAAATTAGGAGACTCATTGATTGCCAAACCTTCACAATGGAAGAACCTCTGGACCTAATTCGACTATCCATTGACGAACGTGTCTATGTGAAATGCAGAGGAGATCGAGAACTACGAGGAAGGCTTCATGTAAGTTTTTTTGCCTTCTCGGCACCAAGAATGCCCCTCCATGTGTCGATGCTCACCAGTGTTTTCGTCTCTTGCTTGTCGCCATTTCGCTACGATGAAATGTTCATGTTGCTTTAATAGGCTTATGATCAGCACTTGAATTTGATTCTAGGGGAGGTGGAAGAGACAGTCACGACCACAGAAATTGATGAAGAAACAGACGAAGAGATTGTCAAGAAGCAGACAAGGAACGTGGGCATGCTTTTTGTTCGTGGGGATATAGTTGTGCTTGTAAGTCCACCGCTTCGGACGCGATAGGTGGATTGTTTACTTTCTACCAAAAGGAGGAAACGTTCCAAAGCATAGTCTAAAATATCACTACTCTAGAGAGTGCAAAACTACCCAGAAAAGGTGCCACTACCGGTAGAACGAACTGTCATACAAAATTTGCACAATCTATTTACCCCTGTGCAAAACTACCCCTGGAATTGAAGCTTGTTTCACTCGACATAGAGTCGAATAATCGATTTGGGCGATGATGATGACCGTCCGAGTCTGTCGACATCGCAAAGGAATGTTGGTGAGAAGCCGAAGAATGCCTTGAAACTCCATCCTCCACAGTGAGATATCGGCGGTGCAAGCTGCCAGCGCTACCTGGGATGACACCAGACAGTCGGCTCACACCTCTTGACACACCAACTCGACGAACTAAATCAGATTCGTTTATGATTTCTGGGTCGCAACGGGCATACTTAGGTTCAGGTGGCCAATCGTACATTCGTTGATACATGAACGGTGAGTATGGTACTACAACTTCTTGAACATCTCTATCGTCGAAGTTTGCCATGGACAGACGGTGTGGTGAATTGTTCTGCGAAGTAGAAGTGTGCGCACATATGACCGGTTGATCCTTGGGCACTTCCTTTGAAATCGCGTTGCTCTTGACTTCCCTGTTCTGGCTCTGTGCTTCAAGCAGTCGTTGGATGAACAAGGGTATTGAACCACGTTCATGCAAAACGCGAAAAATGTAGTTTTGTGGCCCCATGATAATAAAGCCACTTGAAAAGAAAAACAACCGCCAAGGAAAGAAGGCCAACACCAGTGCAATTGCCACGAGCCACAAGGAAAACCAAAAAGACAAGATTGGGTCTCGCCAAGTCATGATGTTGTACCCCGCTCGTGTAACAGCATGGCCACTGTGGATCGCACTGATGATAGGTTGCACAAAGCGTCCAACTCGGGTGAGAAAGGGGTTACCAGTGGAGTACTCCCCTATATTCAAAAGCCGATCCAGCTCTGCCTGCACTCGCCCGCTCCTGGCTTGTCCAAAGTAGGTTGCATCGTCACGTCTCACAATATGGGTTCGGTCATTGAACATGTTCAGCGTTAGCTGATGGACCTTATCCCGCATTTCTTCCATAGCCTGATCAAGTTTTTTTTGCTTTCGTAAGTCTTTCGCAGCAGCATCTTGCTCCGGAATAATGAGCCGCTCCGGAATACTATCGTATGGCGATTCTGCTTCCGGATTTCGAATAATTCGTCGGGAAGCTTCCTCGGTGATGGAGCGAATTTTTCTTTGTGGAGACCATGACTTCCCTTGGGCTGGAAACTTCCCTCGTTTATCTTTGTGATGCGCTCCGCCCCGATGTTGAGTACCTGGCAATTTGGATGCAAGCTGTGTTGGCAAGCTTATTTCCATCTCGTCCTCCAGGAGGTTATCATCTTCCGAATCCCAGAGTCGGAATCTGGTACGACTTATCAAAGTCGTTTTCGGAACAAGAGATTCCTTCACAGTTAGCTTTGGGTATGATGTCTTTCCTGTCACTGGGTCTTTCAAACCTTGAGAATATGGGATTTCCATATCATAATCAGTGGGAGTCGCATCATCTCCAAGGTGATTCTTAATACCCAACAATGAAAAGAGCCATGCTCCCCGCTGTTTGTGAGTATGGACATCGAGGGGGTGATCATGGCCTTGTGTTCGATGGTATCTAAGCTTCAACGGTTCTATTCTTGTCCGATGTCCTCCTTGCAGCAGAGCCCAGAACAATTCCTCCCAACTGGGAGGGACAAACCCTTTTTGAATTGGACCATCGCTGCCAAACAGAACGTATGTCCTCAGCATCAACAACAAAAGAAATGTCACCAAGTATAGAGGAACCAACGAGAAAGCACCTCGTTGAGCCGCATGCATCCAGGAACAGAAAACAACGATGGAGTATGCAGGAATCTTCCATGTAATCAATTCACATACCAACTCTTGCACTTCGTGAACCAAAACTTTCCTTGTGAAATTGACTTCACGCATTGCAGCGCGGCATTCAGCAGTCGAAAATTGACCAGGCAAGTGAATACCATGTACCGTTATTGCAACATTGCGGAAGGCTTTCTCGTCAGCACAAATAATTGTCGTATCGTCTGGTCTCCCTTGAGTCACAAAGGACTTCAAGTTCCTCGGAAGGTAGGAGAGGACTGCATCGCGTTCCGAGTGATAGTGCAAACTGAATCTCAAACGCACCGATCCTCGTGGTTCTCGTGAGTACTCGTGTGCTGATAGTCTCAATGGTAGGGTCACATCGTATACTGTGCTGGGACGAAGGCGTGCAAGGTCGATCACAACTCTGCCGGCAAAATCATCCTTCTCGCCTTTGCCGTCGTCGTCGAATAACCCGACAAACAATCTGGCGTAGGCGTGTCGCAGCGGAAAGATACAAGCTCTTCTCGTTCGGGGAAGCCACATAGGGTTCAGTCGATTGAAGATGACATCAGTAGTGAACGCATAGGAACCGCATACCATATAGGCGACAGCATCTGTCTCTGTAGCGAAGTCGAGAGGTGGCAAACCCATGCACTGTAATATTTCCACTTTGAGCATACCGATATCCTCCTTTTCTAACTTTGCCGTTTTAGGCCGGAGGTCATAGAAAGTAGTTGACGGCTTCATCATCTCAGCTCGTAGTTCGGCATCAGTCATCCATCTGTTGCGATATGCATACTGAGGAGTTACCAAATATTCTTTTTCTCCACCTGTGTTATTGCGACGACGCAACATCACACCTCTCTCCTTCTCTGACTTGACACTGTCATGGCTGTGATCTTCGCCCTCGTCTGAAGTCACCCCCGCCAGGTTTGCATCCAGCATCTGCCCCTCACGTGCCATATAATGTGCCATGGAACTACGAATTCTCGAATGATACATGGTCAAGCTTGGATCTCCCAGTAGGTTTCGGAGAAGTCCAGGTTGTCGATATAGGTCAGGTGCGAATCGGTCTGTACGTTCTAGAGCCCTGAGCCACAATACCTTTTCGTTTGCTGTCCGAGAGCATTTCACGTAAAGGCGAAAATTTTGTCCCCTTGCTCGAGCCCGACTCACGTCGCGCTCCAGATCTTCTGGCAGCATAGGACCATCCATACGTTCCCTTGCCGAACCGTCGAAGTTAATTTTACTCGAAGTGTCAAAATCATTGTCATTGGAGAAAAATGGCAGCAGAGGTTCGTCCGATGGAATTTCAACAATGAAAACAGATGAGTTGTTTCTGATGTCCTTGGCAACCCAGTTCACATGCGACGGCAAATGCACACGTGGAGTTGTGTTTGCAATATCTGTAAATTCCCCCGAGAGCAATGTCGACGGTTGTTTTCGCGCGGTAGATCGCTTGAAGAAACTCCGACGTCGAGTACTTCCACCAATTCTGTCAAGGTTATCGTTCGATGGTGGCTTCTGTTTGTAACAAGAAAGCGTTCCACCATTTCTCATGTCCAACACAACATAGGCAGCCCGCCAGGACTTGAGATTGTCGCATGTTCGGCTCTTGCGAATCTTCACCGTACCCTCTAAGAAGGCAGGTGGAGTACTATCTTCTCGGGTTGGCAAATTGGCAACTGGGCGGTCCGTCTCGTCGTCCCCCCATGGTTCTTCAGAATCAACTCTTGGTGACTTTGGCCTCTGAGATTTCGTACGGATCTCACTCGACATCAGGGACCGGCTACGAACCACGTTGCGGCCACAAGCTGGATCATTTGAAGAATCGTCACAACTTCCTTGAGATGATGCAGTGGTATGTACAAGATCCGACGTGGGGATGGTGTGATGCTGGGCACCAATGGGATGAATCTTTCCAAAAAGCATTTTGCTCCCCCAGGTTGGTAATGATTCTTCCATGGTCGCAATACCCAAAATATTGTTGTGGAGATATTTCAGAGTAGCTACCTCTGCTGATGCATAGTCGTTGAACTCTTCTCAACACGGAACAACTTCGGGTTGGCGTACCTTTGCGGCGGCTGCGGTCAAACATAGGCTTTTGATGCCCAAGTTCTTACTTTCTGTCGTTCCATGCTACTCGTATCTCATCCAGGTGAGAAGACCTGTCTCATCCGCGTCGCAAACGACAACTTCGACATTTCCTTGCAGGTCTGTGCTTCTGTCCAGTCCTGACGTCCTTCCATCTTCCATCCACAGCCGACCACTTTGTGCCGCTTGGCAAGCTAGCGCTTTCCTTTCGGGTTTCGACGAAGAAATTCCTCAGCATTTCAACCTCAGTTGTGTTTGTGGTGGAGGATCTTCGTTCGTGTGACGCGAATTGTCTGCACACTACTAGCCTTTTTTATCGGTGACTTAGAGCCTTTGTTTGCTACTCCCACGATCGACAACACATTTTATTCAATACAACACAGCGTATTCACATCATATCCAACCCAATGGTCTCCCCAGCTACGATTGCTCCAAGAGGCGCCAACATGCACCGCATGTTGCTCTCATCGTCCCAACGGAAGTTGACAACGGCATCTACTCAACTAGCAAAGAACCGCTCTGCGCTCGGACTGTGCTTGACCGATGCTGCTCGTTTGTTGCCTGGAGATTCGACAACCCTCCGATCCTACTCGGTAGCCGCTCGTCCAGGAAGATCTTTTGCACAAGGGAAGAGCCAACCCAGGATCCTTCCATTCACCCAACATAACAACGTTCGATTGCTTTCCTCTCAAGGAAAACGTGACCTCTACGATGTGTTGGGAGTCTCGAAATCTGCTGATAAGGGTGAGATCAAGAAGGCATACTTCAAGTTGGCAAAGCAATACCATCCAGATGCAAACAAGGTACGAATTTTCCCGGGTCGTAATGTGGCACGTCTCAACAATGATTGCATCTTATGATGATTCACTTTGCCGTATTTCAGGACGATCCTACTGCAACCGACAAGTTCAAGGAAGCCACCGAGGCGTACGAGGTGTTGAGTGATGATCAACAGCGAAAGATGTACGACCAATTCGGACACGCCGCTACCGACCCCAACTTTCAGCAAGGGAATCCATTCGGTGGTGCTGGTAATCCATTCGGAGGTGCTGGTGGGTTTGATTTTGGGGACGGTAGCTTCCATTTCAGCAGCAGTGGACCAGGTGGCCATCAGATCGACCCCGAGGAGTTGTTTGATGCCTTCTTTGGTGGAGGTGCTCGTCGCCGACGTGGGCCCCAACGAGGAGCAGATTTGCAAATGCATGTCCGATTGTCGTTTGAAGAGGCTGTTTTTGGAACTTCTAAGGATTTGCATTTGCGGTATCAAGTGATCAACCAGTCCACCGGACAAATCGAAATCAAAGAAAGGGAAGTCACTGTTGATACCCCTCCTGGTATTGACAGTGGAATGAATCTGCGTTTGTCGGGACAGGGTGCTGAGGGAGATCCAGGTGCTCCTCGTGGTAACCTCCTCGTCCAGGTCATTGTGGACCGGGATGACTACTTCCACCGTGATGGATCCGACGTTCACACGGAAGCTCACGTAAGTATTGTCCAGGCAATCCTTGGAGGTACTGTGGATGTAAGAACCCTGAATGGAGAAGTTGAAGTTAAGATCCCAAAGGGATGTCAACCTGATACCAAGCTGATGTTGCGAGGCAAGGGTATCCAGCGTATGCACAGTGCTTCCAAAGGTGACCATGTTGTCCACATTAAGATTGAAATTCCCAAGGACATCTCCAAGAGACAAGAAGAGCTTTTGCGTGAGTTCGACGATGAGACCAAGAGCCACGGACGTGGCATCTCGGGCCGAATAGCCAAGGCTGCAGAGTCTGCCTTCGAAACTTTGTTTGGTAAACACGACAAGAAGGAATCCGAGGACGAGAGTGATAAAGACGACGACAAGAAGAAGCAAACCTCTTCATAGCAATCGTATGTAAAACTATAATACGGTTTGAAGTTTTTTACACCGTACAAGTAGTCAGGCAAGATACGAGATGCTGCCAGTAGTGGCATGACCCAAGCATTGCGTGTCTCATCAAAGACCTCTCCTCCACCGATAGTTTCGTGCAGGGCGGGACTCTCCCCCAGGAAGCAAGCAACCTTGTGCAACGTTGCACGATACTACGTTGTCTTCACCCAGTTCGTCTACTCCCAAAGGTACTTGGGTTCTGCTAGGGTATGCTAACCTTGAGACAAGAAAAAAATCGATAAAAGATTCGGACAAGACGACCGTAGCACTATCGTTTACTGCTAGGATGATAGGAGACCTCGCATCTCAAAATAGGCGAGCTTAGACTCGGTCACCATATTCATCAAGAGTGACCCACTCACCGGTCTTCTCATCAATGAACTCAGTCCAGGCCTCGTTTTGGGGGATCAATCCCTCGTACTTGGCAGGGTCGTTGAGGACCCACTTCTCCTTGCCGACAATATCGGTGATGGTCTCACCTTGCTCGGCCAAGATTTCCTCGACCTCCTTTCCGGGGGACAAGTCCAAGTGCTCAGTCTCAACAACGAGAGGAGGCTCTTCAAACTGGTGAAGTGGAGGAGGGGAAGATAGAGTGAATTCCAAAGTTTGAGCAATCAAAGGAACGACAACATTCTCTCCAGGGCTCAAGGAAAAGGCACGGACAGCTGAAATAAAGCAAGAAGAGGAAGGTGAGACAACAGCGAAGTAACATCATTCTGTCATCGAAGGGAAGATTTTCAGTTGAAGGACACCAGGCCGCAGATTGGAATGCGTCAGACCGCGTGTCCGTCAACCCAACGTACGTAGCCACCCGTACTACAAGGAGCGATACGATACGAAACCGAAGGTTTCGGCCCTTTGCAAATGCAGCTTCCCACAATGGCCAACAAAACAAAATCTACAACAACATACCCGTTCGGAGGACAGCAGGTCGGGAAACTTGACGGGCGACGGAAGCCAACATGATTGAGAGATGGATGACGAGGTATACAACCGCGAGAGGTAGAGACTCTTGTGTTGGTGCTGGAGGTGGATCGGACGCGGCGCAGCGAAGATCGCGATCTCGCATCTTCAAAGAGAGCTCGCTGGAGCGAGGAGTTCGCATTGAAATGTCGTTCCTACTATCAATTCTACGTCGCATACCCGGTGGCATATGTCCCCATTGAAACTATTTTAGTCCTAGTTTCCCTTACCCACAATTTGGTATTCCCCTGTCCCCCTCGACCGCTGCCAATCAATTTTGCTGGACCAACCTATCGAAAGAACTTGTGCGTCAACAAGTCTTGAACATGAACCCTCAATGCTTCCAGACACCCCAGGGTTCTGCTTATGTGGTTGACTGTGCATTAGATGAAGATTTGTTACAACGAATTGATCAATTCAGAGAGAGTCTACCTCTAGACAACAAACGCCCTACAGTCCAGCGTCGTTTTTTCGTGGATGGGTGTCAACATGACAACCCAAGCCTCGCTTCAGTACGCCTATCCCTGAATGGAAATACAAAAGACCGCCCACTAGCTACGTTGTTGGAAGATGCACTTGTTGCGTCCATTCCACATGCCCGAGGAGACCATGTTTCGTCACCCTTTCATGTATTTCGATACCAGAGATTTCTCGAATACACCGAAGAAGGGTCCAAGTTGGATTCACATACAGATGGCACCAAAGTATGCGATGACACAGGATTCGTTTCTACGCACACATTACTTTTGTACCTTTCCACCTGTGAGCACGGAGGGGAAACAGTGCTGCTGGAACGATCTACCAACGCCGACACGTCGAGTAGCATAACTTGCTCCAAGAACAGTGTGTCGGAAGAACGAATCATATATGCGACTCAACCGCGTCGTGGGAGAATTCTCCTGTTTCCACACGCGACCCTTCATGCTGGAGCCGTGGTACAGTCCGTTCCAAAAATCTGCTTACGGGCAGAAGTTTGCGTACATGGATTCTCCAATTTGCTTTGAGAATGGGCTGGAAGCCGACAACAACGTTTCTCGGTATTCGGTAGTTGTGGCTTTTGGATACCCCACCACTAGGTCATCTAGTCAGTTTGCTTTCTTTGCAGGTTCTATCAGTACGATCCTCTTTTCTAGGGGCCCTTCTTCTCATGCCTCTGAATACCTGTTCCTACCCTTGCTATTCTCTCGTATGAGCTGGAAGTCCAACCCCTTGACCAGTATCCCATTTTCGAGGTTCCGTGCAAGGGACATGGAAAGGTGAATCGGAATATAGGATAGTCTGTCACTACGTTTTGATATGGTGTCAGTCAACTTCATGTTGACTAATATTGCGTTAGTACCAAATTCTCCAACCGGCTGTCTCTTTCTTTCATTTCGTAACGATTTCAACCCTCAACAATAAGTGCAAAGAAGTCTACGGGTAAAGAATTGTTCTTGCATTCCCCACGCACCAAAACTTGGGTGGGGGTATATTTTTTTCTGGTAGCACGTACCCTTTTAGTCGAAGGGTTCGACGCGATGCGGATGCCGTATGCCAGCCGTTCGGCCCTCTTGGCAAATCGTCGGTCCTTCCCTATTGTGAAAGTCAGTGTTCAGATTGACAGTTGGTCGAGTCTTTGACCCGCTTCAGGGACTTTTTTGCGATTGTATCTCCACTTCCACTCTCTTGATTGGAAAATATCCTTCTGTTCTTGCTAGAAGCCGAGAGCTGGTTGGTTTCTTCTCACACAAACAGGCTTGCCTCTGCTTCGTTGTGATCCAAATTGATTCATTGGCACACCTCCGCATCATGTCTTCTTCCATGACACCACCGGGGAATAACTCCGCCGTGAGTCCAGTGCCTATGGATACAACCCCTTCTAATGCTATGGATACAAGCCAGAATTCTCAAGCTTCCCACGCATCTCCCCAAGGCGGCTCCACGTCCACGCCAAGTGCCACCGCAGCCAAATTCAACCCAACAGATCAAGCTGTTCTCGAGTACCTTCGATCCAAGGGTATGGGGTCTGCCGTCCTCGAATTACAAGAAAAGCTCAAACAAGACAAACCTAGTTCTGAAGCAAATAAGCGATTGAAATTGGACGACAAGGCCGACCCTGCTGCTGGGTCTTCAGAAACCTCCCTCAAGGTTACAAAGGAACAGTTGGAGCAGGAAGATGATGAAGCGAGGAATCAGAGAGCAACGCTCACGAAGGCTACTGGGGGAGGTTTTGGTTACGATAGAGATGCAGCTGCTCCCATTGTACAATGGGGCGTGCCTGATACGGAGCCACCTCCCAAGTCCACAGTACTATCTACGGAAACAGACCCCAAGTCGGGCAGCATTATCTCATCCAGTTTGGGTGCACAAGAGGCTAGGGCATATTTGGATGCATTTTGTGCTTTGCAGCTTTGGGTGTTGACACTTCCAGATGACGAGCTAGGAAGCAACAGCTCTCAGTCCACGTCAAGTCTCATTGGTAGGGCCCGAGAATTGATTCGTCAAGGACAGGATGATAGCTCTAAGAAAGTGTCACTCTCATCGTTTGTCCAGAGTCTTGTCACGCCCACGCAATCCACCCCAACCAAGGGATCTGCTTCCGGCCGTTTCAATTTGCCGCCCTCTGCCAAACCAGAACTACTTGCTGTTACTTTCGCACTATGGGTGCACACCTATTGCGAGCTTTTGGAAGTCGGAATGGTAACAACAGCTCATGTCCTACGTGACGCTTTCAAACCTATTTATGAGCCACTCTATGGGGAGGCCACGAAAGACTTGAACCGATGTCAAAGCACGGACGATGTCGTCAAACTCAACAAGCACAACACCGATCACATGGAAGCGCTGGCTGGTTTGAAAAGTATTCTACTGCAAATCGCATCCCTTCAATTGCGCCAAGAAGAAGTTTCCCAAGCCCAAATGACGGATCCCCAACAACAGCAAGCCCAAAAGGCGAAAATCAAAGAGTACGCTCAGAATATCGCCATGTTGCAGCAAAAGCACAACGAGTTATCCCAACGTGCGTCACAGGCTTTTGACCATATGAACAATTTGCCTTTTCTTCGGAGAGCAAGAGCTGTTCGCTGGCAATTAACGCTCTCTACTACGTCCTATGGTCTACTCGCACAGTTCCTAAACAACTCGGCCATGCAGAGTTCCTTGTTGGCAATGAGTACACTACTCCAAACAAAGTGTGAACTGCATGTTGAGCAACGTGATCCCGTTCCTTTCACACCTTCGGTTGTGTTGGATGACAATATAGACAAAGCGCAGCCTAGTATCAACGAGACGGCAATGGTGAATTGGGCCGCACCAGTTCCACCATCAGTATTCAAAGATGCGACTAGTACACTCTTGGAACAGTCTCAATCCCAGCCATCTTCCTCAGAACAAGGTCGCCCCCCTTTTCCCAAATATCATCTTGAGGAAGAGTACGAAGACGAAAAATCGGCTCTAAGAGACAAGCGAACCGTCGAGTTCAACCGCGCACTACTTGTCAACGGATTTCGCAGACTAGAAGCGCTGGAAAGGAAGAGAGAATTCGATGCTATGGATGACACGGATAAGAAAAGGATGACATCCCCCGACTCTACTGCCGAGAATGAAAGTAATACTGAGGATTCAGTTGAAAACCCCGCGTTTCAGTTGTCAGACCCTTTCGATGCCAGTATTTTGATGAGCACTTTATGTGCAAATACAGACTCCAACCCCTCAGCCTCCATGCGAAAGCGATCAAACTCAGTCGCTGGTGATCCACATTTGTCAACAAGGAAGCCAACGATGTCCTCTGCACTTTGGGAAGAGGCAGGAGTAGGCATTACCTGTGCGAAAATGTGCCCACCCGATGGCCGCAGAGTTGCAACCGGATGTGATGATGCTGCTGTCAGGATCTGGGATTTGACCAAGGCACACAAGGATGAAAATGGTAGCACTCATGAGGTTGGACAAGTTCTATTGGGACACAAGAATGGTTTCCCAGTGTTCGATGTGAGTTGGAACAGAGATGGAAGGAGTCTTCTTAGTTGCGGTGGTGATGGGTCTATCCGTCTTTGGGATACCCTGGCTCAGGGACCTTTTGGAGAAGTGGTTGCGGAACCTTTGACAGTAAATTCAGCGAATCTCACAGGGAAGAAGGGCGCTGATAAGCCTGTTTCCTCTGCCAAGGAAGCCTTGAACAAGGCTACGAACGCATTGAACCAGGCGAAACTTCAACCCGAGATGAATGTACCCGGACTCAAGGAGGAAAATGCACCCTACACCAGCGGGGCTGCCCTTGCTGTTTACAGGGGTCATGCGCAAAACACCCCTGTGTGGTCGGTGACGTTTTCACCATCGGGGTACTATTTTGCCTCTGCCGGTGGCGATGCCACTGCCAGGTTGTGGACGACAGACCGTCCTGTCCCCGTGCGACTCTTCACGGGTCACACCTCCAACAGCGTCCATTCTGTCGAGTTTCATCCCAATTGCAACTACATACTAACAGGCAGTGAAGACAAAACTGCACGTTTGTGGGATATTCAAACCGGCCAATGTGTTCGTCTTTTGAATGGATGTTCATCTGGTATCCACAAGGTCAAAGTCGATCCTTCAGGTCAACTTGCGGCTGGGGCTGATGCCAGTGGTTCTGTACATCTTTGGGACCTAGGAACCGGGAAAAAGATAACAGAATTCCGGGCTCCAACTGCCACCCGCACTGCAGATGCCCTGAGACTTGGCGGTCAAAGCACTTGGGGAATGGTTCATGCTATGAGCTTTAGTGCCTGTGGATCTGCACTGGCTACTGGTGGGGATGACCAGTGTGTCCGCATTTGGGACATCAAGCAAGCTTTGAAGCGCACCAGCAAGGGCGAAATGGAATTTGCCCGAAGAAGTTACCCTACACGTCTTACGATGGTAATGGACCTACACTACACGAAAAGAAACCTACTTCTGTCTGTTGGGAAGTACATCTCTGCTGTGCCTCTAGGCAACTCTAATACAGATTAATCAAGGCATAGCACATAGATTGCACCATCTCTCTAGCAAGAACATCGTCATGTCTAGTTTTGGAACTGACATTCACGTTGTGAAGATATGGTTGCATCTATCTGAATACGATTCACAGAACCAGTAGAAGAAAAGTATTGGGTTGACACCATGCGTCAATTCTATTGAGACACACATTTGCAGAAGAAACAGGTATCAAGTATCGGACCTAATTCTCTAGGATTGAAACTTGCTTGATGGATTCTTGTCTCCACTCCTACCATTCTGCACTGTGCACTCTGTATACAATAATATCCAAGAAAATCCAAACATATTACTAGTATTTATTGCAGTTAGTAAAAAAGTGAAGACACAATATGTACTACGTCAAGTTTCCTCATCATCCATCTCACCATGATGATGTTCCCGCGAAATCCGACAAGCTGACACAACCATCTTCGTCAGAGAGTTCCCCCAGGGAATTTCGGAAGTTTCTTTCTTGCGGATGACGCTGAAAAATGTTCGTAATGCAACAGATCAAGGCGGGAGTTGGATTCCGACAAATGGAAAATTTGTCGACAAGAGACGCAATTCATAAACCTTCATTCCGGTAAAATGTAATGTTCCGGGGTTCCCGCCAAGACGATCGATCGGCATCTCGCTACTAAAAAAGGTCACACTCCCCAGTTTGAGTTTGCTGACGTCCAACCGGCTAGTTTTGCCAACCGGGACTTGGTAGAGCTTGTGTAGCTTTCTACGCAAACAGTCATAACCTCCGAATTCTAAACATTTCTCGCAAGTCGCAGGTGGGGTGGAATCGTGTGTTCTAAGCAGGAAGCAAGACCATTAAGCGTCAAGCCCTCAGTGACTCCGACTGGGTCATCAAACATCCATCTCCACAGGGAGGGCTCACAGTTTTAAATCAACACCCGGTATCACACAAACAGACAGAGCTTTCCTGCACCAACAACCATGAGATCCCAGCCAATTTCCGTCGCTTCCTTCTTTACTTTAGACGTTGTAAGAGTACGCAGCACTGACTCCACTGAGCCCGTGTCGAGATCTGCGAAAAGTACAAGGCCCGAGACATCAGCAAATCGGCTTACCCCCAATAGGCAGGAGTCGTGGAGAACAAAGGATCAGGATTCTATTTTCAGACCATCGAGTCCTTCAAGTTCTGACTTTCAAGATATGTTCTGCATCAAGAGATGTTTAGCTTTTGATGAAGATGACGATGATGAGTAGGAGGTCTTCAGATCCATCCATTCCCAGGGACAAAGAGTTGTCCACGACTCTATGCCAAGTCACACCCTGAGTGAGGCGTGAAACATGTCCACCAGCCTGATGTCAACCCGAGACGGCAACACCAGTGGCAAGGCTGGAGAAATCAACTACTTGTGTTGATCCTTTCTCTTGTCGTCTTTTGAATGTCCCGTGCCTTCAGTCTTGTGAAGGTTGTCCATTGGGGACAAGGGGCGACTGACAAGTTTTAAATAGAAACGATATAGTGTACATTTTGAACGGCATGTCAAGGTTACTATCTAGAACACAAAGTTTCTGAGGGTTTACCCATATTGCAATCAAGGGGTTGTACTATGCTCTCTTGAAGCTCTTTCTGAGGGATCTTCAGACGATGCGAAGTCTGAATGGGATACACCATTGAGGTCCGATGTCACGCCAAACATTTCTTTGTTCTAGCTCTACTACTGTTGGTATTCTTCCACTGCAACTATGTGGCAAGGCGTCCCGTCTCAGTAGGACGTAGAAAACAATTTACCAGTAGCAGCTTGCAAACACATTTAGCAGTGGAAACCAACGGTAATACAACAAACTGGATGAACTATATAGACTGCACGGCAATAAGCTATGACCATATCGGTCTGCTTGTAGTGCAACTAGACAATGCAATTCATTACCACTGGTCAACCTTGTACAAATCAATTGGTCCTCGCTTTCTTTGTCTCCCGAAGATCCACAGACCCGTCACTTGAAGACGACCCCGCATCACTTTCCTGCCCGTCCTCCTCTTTCATGTCCACGTCCCCTTTTGAGGCGGTGGCTCCTTCGTCCTTGGTTTCCCCTGCTTCAGTCATCGACGAATCGTCGGTTGGTGGTACCGTTTCTGTTGATGGCGTTTCCAATTTCTCTGGCCCGCTTCCTGTCTTGGAGGTTTCTTTTTCAACACCTTCCTTTGCATCAGCAGTCGACAACACGACCGAGGGGTCCCTAGGTGGCGATGGTGCCTTCTCGACCTTCTTTTCATCCTTCTTTTCGGAAGCCCGTTCCATGCGTACGGCTGAGGATTTCTTGACAGTGGCTGTAGGTATCTCCGATTTTTTCTTAGAGGAAGCCTGGGCTTTCGCAGGCAACTTCACTGGGGACGGGGCCACGGGCTGGCAGGTCGCAACAGGAGTATCTAGGTCACTGACGGCCAGCACCTCTCGCACCCAATCCTCAAGCTTGTCAGCTGATCGTGGTCTCTTCGACAACAAACTTTCCCAGCGTTGACTACGTGCTTCAAATTGCTTATCCTTCCTTGGGGGTGGTGATGACTTCGGGCTTGGCTTCGGGCTCGACTTCACCGCTGGAGACGATACTTCCTTGGCTCCCTTTTCTAACAATTTGGCAAGAATGTCTGTACTAGAAACCTTCTCCCCATCTGGTACCAAAGGGTTCTCAGGGCTCTCGCTGTCCACTTCGGCTGCAGCTACATCTGACGCCATTCCTCCTTGGGGGAGCTTATCCGATGGGATTTTGCCTGCATGTTTGTGACGAATAAAAAAGTTTCTCTTGGCGACTGGGAGTTTACAGACAGCACAATACCGGAACTTACCGCATCAAATGCAATGGATACAGTGAGACTTACATCATTGGTGGTAACCCACATAGTCAACAAATGGACATACCTTGATTCCAGAGTTACGGCAAGCGTAGTAGGAACAGACCAACTCAGTACCATGCTTGATATCTTCACGGACAACGAAGTAAGCAGTCTTGGCAGTGTGATCAATGGGCATTCCTCGAGCACGACATGGCAATACTGTAGTTCCTGCTTCTGGAGCCTTGCTTTCAACTTTGGGGGAGCCCTTCATACTTCCCGATGCCATTTCCTTCCCCTTTGCGACACCTGCTGATTCTGCTTGCCTGTTTGCCATATTGGGAGTTCCCCTACCTGAATGAGACATCATTTGGGGACTCGAGGCACCCGCAGGAGACAACCCCATGCCAAGCATCCTCTGTTGACGAGCTTGCTCTTCGAGGTACTGCTTGATAAGCATACGCTCTTCACTCGAGTTTCCAAGTTGTGCGCTCAGTTGGTCCAACCCTTGAGGGTAGCCACCTTCAGCCGCCAAGGCTGCTGCAATGCCTCCGCCATTCCCCAACAACATTTCTTGACGAAGAAGAGCGGCCTGCCTGAGCTGTTGAGCATTCACAAGGCCCTGCAAGTCCTGTGACATTCCCATTTCTTGTGCAAGTGCCAACTGTGCCAGTGTTTCTTGGCGGCGTTGCTGCACCAAAGCCTCAAGTCTTAGCTGCTGGAGATACTCAATCTCTTGAGAAGAAACCCCTTGCTGGCCCGCCATGCCGAAGAGAGCTGCTCGTTGCTGCAAAGCGTGGCGCTCTAAAAGTTCCCGCTCGAGAGCTTCGCGTTGAAGTGCTTCTTTCAACTCGATCCTATCTTTTCCTTGTTGATCCTTTGCTGCAGCTGAGATTGATGTATCCCAAACAAGAGTTAGACGGGGTCAAACAAAACAGTATAAGACGCCGACATCTATCTGCAATACTGTTTTCGAACTCAAAGTTCAACTGACCTTCATATGCACGTAAAGCCTCGCTGGATGACGCGACTTGCGCTGCAGACATGGCCTCTCGAGATTGAGCATTTGCTGCGTTCACCAAAAGGGCAAAGGGAGAAGAATCAGAGAGCAGCGATTCAGGCTTGTTCTCGTTGCTCATGGTTGGGAGTGGTGCTGGTAGCGACCTCTTGATGTTGTGTTGGTGTTGACTGTTGTGCGGCGTCGATTTGTCAAGTGGAGTGAACGTATGACTTCTTCCAGTGTCGCCTACCTTCTCCTTACTCGTACTAAGACGAGTTGTGCTACGGGGTCATGTACTGGCGCCCCGTACGATCCTCATAACTTGCATGTTGCAAGATGCCATGTCGCAAATTTACTTATGCATCAATCCATTTCCTTGTTCGGTCATTGCGCCCCACTTACACAAGTCCGAATCAAGGGCTATAATAGCACTTCAGCTAGGGATACACTGGGACACTGGACTTGGAGTCTCACGTGCAGGTGAACATTGCTTGCAAAATTACCCCGTCGTTTTACGGACATTATGTAGTGAAATCGTCCGAAACCAATGGCCACTTCCAGAATTGTTGCTTCGCCAGCCTTCCCTTGTGTTTCTGCCGCGGACGAATTGAGAAACAGCGAATGCCACAAGCGAAAAACGCTTGTAGAAGGATGCTGATCAAGATGATGGACCGCCGGAAACCTCGCTTTGGAAACAATCATTTGCACCATGTATAGATACTAGCAGTAAAGCCAACCACCGTAGTACTCGTAGAGGCGTTGTCAAATCTAGGACAACAATAGTACGGTGGTGTGCCTTCGCTATCATTTCTGGTAGCCAGTTGTATTGAATTATTTAATCTCAAGATTCTCATTCTTTCTGTGCGACCAAATCGACTACTTTTCAGCTTCAACGCCAGTGACATTTCGGCGAGATGACTGTGATCCCCATTTCGTCGTCTGTTGTTGTTGTGTGGTGGTTCGGCTCCTCACAACTTTCCTCGGTGACGTCGGCCAGACTCCCAAACGTCGTTGGTGGATGTCCAAACAAAAACGAATCACCCCGCGCACACGTCTGGACATAAACCAGCGATGATTCAATACAGACAGTAGGCTGAGAGTTAGTTGGTCACAATAGTCAGACCCTCGTGGTACCCTTATCCTTTCCAATTTCCAAAAATGCCAAGGTGCTTGATTTTAGTACAGCTACTTACCCTTGTGGGTTCTGGCTTGGCCTTTAATTTGCCAGTTTTTTCGGCTGCTGTCAAGTCGGCTTCGAGCATGGCCTTGGGTATGCGGGTTGCCTATCAAGGAGAACCTGGTGCATATTCCGAAAAGTCTACCCGGGAACTTCTGGGAGAAAAAGTGACTGCTATTGGTCGACCTGATTTCGAATCATGTTTCAGAGCCGTTGCATCGATGGAGGCTGACTACGCTTGCCTTCCCGTTGAAAACTCATTGGGGGGAAGTATTCATGAGAACTATGATTTAATGCTTCGTTACGACCTTACCATTTGTGCAGAGCACGAATTCAGAGTTCGTCACTGCGTGTTGGTGAAACCTGGAGTCAAATTGGAAGACATCAAATACGCCATTTCCCACCCACAAGCTTTGGCTCAATGCGACAACTATTTGCGCGGACTGGGTATTCAGCCCATCCCGACCTATGATACCGCCGGAAGTGCGAAAATGATTTCTCTTAACGACTTGCCTCCACGGTGTACCCCTGAAAACACCTGTGCAATTGCCTCGGATTTGGCAGGAACTACATACCGTCTCCAGTGTCTCGCAAAGGGAGTGGAAGACGATGATACCAACTTCACTCGCTTCTTGTTGTTGGGACGCAAAGGTGTTTTGCCACATCTAACAAAGAACATTCCGGCCAAGACATCTGTTGTATTTACATTGCCAAATACGGCAGGTGCTTTGTACAAGGCGATGGCTTGCTTCTCGCTGCGAGACATCGACATGAGTAAGATTGAAAGTCGCCCTACCTCAGCGTCCCTCCTGAACTATCTCAAGTTTCGAAACCAGCAAAATGGAGATCGTAACGCAGACAAGGCAAAGTTGCCTCGCTTCCGTTACAGTTTCTACGTGGACTTCCTTAGTGGACAACTTGACCCCAACACGGAGAATGCTTTGTCGCAACTCAAGGAACAAGCCACCTACGTTCGTATTCTTGGATCGTACCCTCAGAAGTCTCGCTTGGTGGGCCAGGTGAAGGATGCCGTGGATTCATTGAAGAACAAAGTTGTCGACAGCAGCGAAGTCAGCCTACTCAAACTCCCAAGTGATGAAAAGAACCAGAGCCCCCTGAACGTTGGGATTGTTGGGTTCGGAAGTTTTGGACAGGTGTTGGGAACCAAGTTGAAGAGAAAGCATCATGTTTCGTGTATGGATCAAAGTGACAGGGTACGTACAGCTGCGAAAGCTATAACGTTGCTACCATGGAATCTCAAGTGTGATATTTTGCCTCTGTGAACAGTCAAGTGAGGCCAAGGAAATTGGGGTTGACTACTTCCCACCCTACGAACGTCAATCCTTTTTGAAAGAACTTGATGTCGTTGTTCTTTCCGTCCCTTTAATTGATTTGCAAGAAGCAATTGAAGCACTCCCATTGGAGCGATTGACTGGAAAACTGGTAGTTGTTGTGTCTCCACTCAACGGCCTCGCCCGCGATATTTGTGAAAAGGCCTTCAAGAATCAACCAGATATTGATATTCTTGTGACAAATACAATGTTTGGGTCGTTGCCCCGACGTGGACAAGAAGAAACATTTTCAGAAAGTCTTCTGTCGAACTCTTGGGATGGAAGTACCATGGCTTACGAACGTATCAAGATCTCAAACGTTCCCAGATGCGATCGCTATTTGAAGTTTTTTGAAGAATCCCGTTGCCAAGTTGTTGAAATGGATTCGGATCAACATGATAGCACAACGGCCGATGCGGAGTTCCTGACGCACCTGGTAGGACGAATCCTCGGTCGACAAGTCTTGCCTCCAACGCCAGTGATGTCAAAAGAGTACGCTGCTCTTAATGATGTGGTGGAGCTGACGGCTGGTGAGTCTTTCGACAAGTTCTTTGGAATGTATAAATTCAACGAACGGGCATCGGATTACGTTCGATTGCTACGCGAAAATTTGGCTACTGTTGAGCGAAAGTTGGCAGCTAGAGAAGCCTATTTGGCTGCCAAAGCGGAGATGAAAAGAAGCGATCGTCAGAGATTGCTGGAAGAAACACGAGTTCTGTTGCAAGAATTGGCTTTGTCGGGAAGGCTGCCTGTCAGCAACGTATCCGAAGAAGTCAAGATACCACAGGATGAAGAAAAGGTAGAAACAAAACCAACGAAAACGAAAACCAAATAGACTCCGGGAACTTGCCTCTTTATTATTTTCTGCTCGGCTGGAGGAGCTTGCCAACACCTTGGAGTAGTGCCCTGAATATTCAAAATGTGACGCCCTCTTCGACGCCAAGTGTCGTACCTTTGTTCACCTGGCTGGAGGTGCAGCATGGCGTGGAGTATCATATGAATATTTGTATAAAATAGAAATATAAAATTCGCCGACTAATCGACCACGGTGGAGGTTCCCTATATGTTAATATTTAAGTGACTTGTATTTGGCGGCTACGGTGCGACAATTGTTTGTTGCGCATATGCTGTCAACGGACACTGACCCAGAAAATACATCATCAAGTAGGAATCCAACGGCTACTGCATCTCATGAACCAAATTCCCCGAGCTCATCAGCTGGAGTTGCCAAAGGTACCTCAGGACGATTCAGATCTTGTCCTGTTGATATTGGTTATCATTTTGGAGGTAGCGAAAACGAAACCATGTCTAGTGCAGAGGTTATCACGAAACCACAAAAGACAGAAAATGTCAAGGCAGACCTCCGATGGGCTGCACTCTTCCTTGGAGAGCTTCGCGACGGTCTCACGATGGTGTGTGCCTGTTGTTTTTGATCTGTGATGTATGATGTGTATTTTGTGGTCTCACTAGTTGATTCTCTCTCGCTTTAGATCAATATGCAAAGCGTTTTCCTTATGGTTGCTAAGGTATGTAGTGCAGATATAACATGTCGAAACCTCAAAGAGAAAGAAATGCTGATTGTCATGTTTTCGATATTTTGACAGGGATACAAGGAGACACAGGTTGGGGTGCTTTTCTTTGTATTCGGTATGACCCAGTTTCTAGCCCAGGCTCCTGCTGGTTACCTTTACGACTACACTGAGCAAAAACTGCTTTGGTTGTCCGTGGCCGGAGCAATCACCACCCTTTTGACTGTCTGCACCGCAGCTTTTGCCGAAGAAGACAACTTTTGGCTCATGGTTTTGATCAAGTGCATCCAAGGAGCTGTTACTTCTTTCATTCCTCCTGGGTTAAACAGCATCACCCAGGGTGTTGTAGGTGCTGTTGGTATGACCGAACAAGTTGCTGTCAATGAAATGATGAATCACTTGGGAACTGCCATTATCGTGTTGACTGGATCCCTTCTTGCCTTTTACTTGTACCCCAATATCGGGGCATTGTTCATTGTTAGTCCGATTGCTTGCTGTGGTTTCCTCTACTTCTTGAATCAAATCAAGCCCAGTGACATCGACCATGATGCTGCTCGAGGACTCACTAGTGAGGTTCATGAACCTGCCACCGAAGCTGCTGCTTCTGGAACAACTTCCAAGGATGGCTATGTTCCACCAGGAGGTGCCCCTGCCAAGGCTGAGCCTAGCTTTGTGTTTGGTTTCGGCGGTGACAATTCTGTCGTCACTGACAGTTCTGGCAAGGCCAACACCCCTCTCCAAGTCCTTCGAGACCCAATCCTTCTCACTTTCATCTTGGTCTGCTTTTTGTTCCACACCTCTAACGGTACTATTCTTCCACTTGTAATGCAAACATTGGCTCTTGGTAATGGCCCCAGTGGTATCTTGATGAGCGGACTTTGCATTGTTGTAGCCCAACTCTTCATGGTTGCAAGTGCCAAGATTTGCGGAGATTACTCGAAGAAGTATGGGCGAAAGTATCTTTTCCTCATCGGTCTTGGTATTGTCCCAATTCGCTGTGCTATCCTGGGACTATTGCTAACTTGGCAAGGAGATGCCGAAGCCACGCTTCTCCAGCAAGCCTTGATTCTCTCTACTCAAGTCATGGACGGAGTTGGTGCTGGAACTTTTGGTACTATGTACATCTTGGTGACCAGTGATATCAGTGGCGGAACTGGACGTTTTGGAATGTGCCTTGGACTTACCACCGCTGCCATGAGTATTGGAGGAACTGTCTCTGGATATATGGGACAAGCTCTTGCCGATCAATATGACTACCTTCGTGCTTTCTGGATCTTGATGGTCATGTCGGTTATCCCTGCTGCCTTGTATCTGTTTTTCATGCCAGAGACACTCCCTGAGCACAGTCGCAAGGAAGCAACTAACGGAATCACCAGTATCAAGGAGGAAGACGAGGAACATGCTCCTGCAACTTCTCAACCTGGTGCTGCCGCCGGCAACTACGTTGAAATGATTTAAGCTTCATGATGGCATGGTTAATGCTGAACTTACTTGCAAGAATTATTCTTAGTGTGGATTTTATAAAAGGAGAATAAAGATCAAACGTCTCATTCACTACTTGTCTGTTTTCTGCCAATCTTTTGACGGAGTTTGAAAAGCACAGGCCTGTCGTACGGTTTAGTTCGTCACCATTCACCATCCATTAGAAGAACCTTCTTTTTTTGGATGGAGGTATCATCATCATCTGTACATTCCCGAGTGAGTCCTGATTCGTGCCGTATTAGCGGCGGCGTCATCCGGTCATGGTCGCGCTATTTGTGACGAGCCCAAAATTGTTTCGCAAATGAAGCCATACGAAGCGCAGACTACTCTTACTACTTGCTGGGTCATCGTTGTCCCGCTATTTGATCCAGCGGACTCTTCGAATTTCAGCACGAATCTTGAGAGACCAACATCCACTTTGCTTCGTCGTCGACGCAGAGTTGAGAACCCATACTTCAACCTCCTCACGACCGACAAGGTTCATTTTCCGACCAAGCATTGAAAGGCGAGTTGTGCGCTTTCACTGGAGTATATCCCAAAGACAATGACGTGAGTATCCCCTAGTTGGGTTCAACCAGTGGAGGAGACTTCTTCGATGGTCTGTTTGTTCATTGTCTCTGATGCTTTGCATTTTCTGTCTTCCAAATTTTTGCACAGTGGCGCCGACAAAAGTCACAACATTGACTTTACCAAAACTCAGCTAGGAGTTTTGGTGAGTATTTTGTTCCTGGCGGTTGATTCCATCAAGTAAGTGTGACGAATCGAAAATGACTGTGTGTATGTTGTGTGCTTGTCTCAACAACTAGGAATCTTGTCGTACAGCCCCGTCAAGATTTTTATGCATGTATTCCCGGCTGTTCATCCGTGGCATGTGGCGCTAACGTGCATAGCTTTGAGTATATACGTTTGGGTCTCTGAATTCAAAGAGCTGCTATATTTCAGCGTGAAGATTTTCTTTCACTCCGTTCTCTCCATTTCTTTCCGAGATGTCGAAATCGTCGGTCGAGACAAGGTGCCCCGTCATGGGCCTATTATTTTCACGGTTAACCATGCCAACCAGTTTATTGATGCTATTACTTTGTTGTGCACCTGCCGTCACAAGGTGAGCTATCTCATCGCAGACACCAGCTGGCATCGCCGAGTAATTGGTGATTTGGCCTGGGCATTGGATGCTGTCCCAGTGAAACGAGCTCAAGATGCTGCCAAGAAAGGAATTGGGCAGGTCAAGTTTGTTCCGCAGGATTACGAGAACACCAATATGTTGTCCGTTGAGGGAACAGACACAAAGTTCACTGAGCAATTTGGAAAGGGCGACAAGATTCGCCCTCAAGGAACCGCAGCCGCAGTGAAAGTCACTGAGGTTGTTGACGATAATACCATGCTCGTGGATGGCTCCGATGTCAACTTGGAGGATTTGGTGTCCGAAAATCTGGTTTTCTTCGATATTCTGAAGCACATTGACCAACGTGATGTCTACGAAAAGGTTTTGGACCGCCTAGCTGCGGGAGGTTGCATTGGAATTTTTCCCGAGGGAGGTAGTCATGACCGTACAGATTTGTTGCCTCTCAAGGTTGGAGTCGCATTAATTGCATACAGTGCTCTTGAAAAGGATGGGCTGAATGTACCCATTGTCCCGGTGGGGTTGAATTATTTCCGCACACATCGATGGCGAGGACGTGCCGTTGTCGAGTACGGCGACCCTATTTACATTGACCCGACTACTTTGAACTCGTACAAAGCAGGAGGTGCTGAGAAGCGCCAGGTCTGCTCTGATCTCATGGATCGAATTGCCGATAACATGAGGTCCGTGATTGTCAGTACTCCCGACTATGATTCTCTGCAATTGATTCATACGGCTCGACGCCTATATCAACGAAAGGGTCTTCAAGCTGGTCAAAAGCAAGAACTGGCTCGGCGTTTTGCTGAAGGTTATAAGATGTTGCTATTGATGACAAAGGGTGATCCGCCAGAAGCGTAAGTGGTATTTATTTTGGATTCGACTTGCTTCGTGACAAATGTGTTGACGCTTTTTATTCGTTGGTCGCAATCTAGGTTTTTGGCGTTGCAACGGAGAATAATGGATTATCACAAAGAACTTAGTGAACTGGGAATCCGTGATTATCAGGTTGCCGGTTTGGATCGTGAATTGGCAAAGAAAGAAACACTCGAAGGAGACGAAATTCTCAAGGAAATTCGACTTCCTTACCAAATTGGCCATTTGCTCATTGTTTTGGCACTTGCTGCCATCCCAATGTTGTTCCTCAACATGCCTGTAGGTGTTTTGGCTGGAATCTATGCAGAGCGTCGACGAAAAAAGGCCCTGGCGAAATCGAAGGTGAAGGTATGTAGCTAATATGGAACGTTTTGGAAGATTTCAACCGGTTCCTAACCAGCGTCTTTCAGATCCATGGATACGACGTCATGATGTCAGAAAAGGTGTTCTTTTGTATCATTGCTATCCCTACGCTATGGTTTCTCTATGGCTTGACAATGTTGGCCATGGGCTTCGATGGCCCCACAATCGCCTTGGTAATCCTCAGTTTGCCAGTGTTTGCATACGTTGGAATTATTGTCAGCGAGGCTGGCATGGTGGATATCAAAGACCTTCGCCCCTATTACATGCGTTTGTTTCCATCTAGCAGGCGTCGTCTCCAAGCTCTTCCCGGAGTTCGAGCTCAGCTCCAAACGGACCTCCGCTTGTTCATCAAGAAGGTAGGACCTGCTTTGGGAGAGATTTACTATGGGAAACAACTTGATTGGGCTCAGATTCAAGAAAAATCTCGAAAGTCGTCCATGCAACTCCATATACTGGCTGAGGGAGAAGGAGCTGAAGAGGAAACCAAGAAGGAACAGTAGAACAGTAGTACATGCATGTAACTATTCGGTGAAAAATTCATTTTAGGGCAGTATCAGCTTATGTGCTCATCTAGAAATTGCAAGAACC
Source organism: Nitzschia sp. Nitz4 (assembly GCA_013372465.1). Taxonomy (NCBI): domain Eukaryota; phylum Bacillariophyta; class Bacillariophyceae; order Bacillariales; family Bacillariaceae; genus Nitzschia; species Nitzschia sp. Nitz4. The sequence goes on along the minus strand of WXVQ01000032.1, from coordinate 77,506 downwards.
TAGAAGCGTAAAAATCCGGTCTCACGCAGCTGATTGCACTGGTATCATAGCCTGCTAATCCCTTTGCTTTGTGCTCTGCAGCCTTCCGCAGTGTCCATGGCTGCAGAAAATCAATCAAACCGATGTAATACACCACTGATTTTCCATTTCTGGAGCCAGATAGTATAGCCAAACGACCACCATCCACACCGCATTTCCTCGCCTGTCTCCATCGACTGAAGGACTGAGCATATTTCGAGTAAACTTGGGAACGAACATTCTTTGCAAATTGAGCTGTCTTGAAACAAGTGATCGTCACAAACTTGGACAGGGCTCGAACGGCCGGTCGCTCCAATGACTTCTTAGTCGAAAGATCCTGTTCCACATGTTCTGCTGCCTGCAACGTCTTTCGAGAAGATTCGTCCAATTGGAAAGAAGGATGATTATTTGTGCGTGCGACACCAACGAGTAAGCTGTAATCCATAAGCTGGCAGTCCACAAGCAGAGCCACATCCTTACGAAGCTGATCCAATAGTTGTTGCTTTGCTTTTGGACGAATACATAGGCCAGGTGTTGTTTTGGTACCCCCTGGTGCATCCTGGTCGGAACCTAAAGATCGGAGCAGCGCTACTTCTCTTGCTAGATCCAAATCCTTGAGGACAGCCCTGGAGCCCTTACTATTCAACTCGTGATCAGAAACCTCCCTTCCCACGGTGGACCCTTTCAAATCAAAACGTTCTGACAAGAGGTTCCCACTATCCGGGGGGAACACCGAGTTCATGACAACAAACGTGACCACTTGGGTGGAAGATGACGTTGTGGTATTGTCGTGGAGGGTAACTTGATACATACCGCAAAATCGAGTCAGCAGAGATGTTCGACGATTGTCTTTCATGTGTTGATGGTACTTGGGTAAAATACGAAGAAATGTTTGTGCTTCATCGTCCTGGTAACGAGCAGTACAAGATAATAGGATGAGTCACCCCTCGTCGTTGTCACTGCTCTAACAAGTTAACTCGACAGCACTCGAATCATACGCATGGTCGGCACATTGGCACACTCACCTTGATAGTCTTGATCATATAAGCTTGATCTGGTGTAAAGAAGAAAACACCCCCCGCTCGAGCTGCTCCCCGTGAATTGCTCAAGAAGGAACGAAAGGGTCCCGACTGCCACAAGGATCGATCAAAGGATGCTTCGGAGATGCCAAAGACAGAATTCCTCAAATCCCGAAAGGTATTCGGTGCCACTTGAACAAGATCCGCCTTGATTGTTTGATTGTCCGAGAGAAAGGTCACTTGACCTTGTAATGTGGTGTTGTAGTCGGGTATTCGTGGGGATGGACGGTGGAGCCACCTTGGTCTGTTAGAAACGGGAGGATGGGGGAGAATCTCAGACTGAGCCAACAAGGAAGAGTGATATGGTTTCAATGATAGGGAGTAGGGTTCTTGTGTATGATCAAGGCGATGGGTACGAGTAGTAACTCTGTGAACGTTTTGATATCCTTGTTGAGGGTGTCGATGAAAGCTGACGCAATGTCGAAAGGCAGTGAATAGGTCGGGCTCATTTGCGTACTGGAGGTTCTTTGGTAGTGAGCCTTCCAAGCTACTTCCAAGTGGGTTATGTGGCACAAAAGTGGATCGAAGGGATGCCACCAAGGTTGTTGCGATCTGTAGAAGAACCAGTGGTGGCTTCATGGCGCCGGACCGGACAGCAACAACACAAACAACACAAACAACACAAACAACACAACCAACACAACCAACGATTCGTGCACACAAGAATTTTTATGCAGTGGTCCAAGGTACTTCCTTAGACCCTGGAACGGCTGGGTTTCGCTGATTCGGAGTCATCCAATAATGAGAAACCACGTGGAGGGTTCTGGTCTTGCGTGGCGTTTGGAGATTGCTTCAACGTCGATGGAAGCGTGGAAGCGTTCAATCGTCAATCGTCAATCCATTCTTGACTCTTGACACAGTTGCCAATAGGCATCGCCCTTTCTTCCCATGAGATTACGAGAATCAGTGCTCTCCTTCCGGAGGGCCATGGGGTTTCTTGTGCTACACTACTTTTGTGTTCTACTCATTCAAGTCGAGGCTTTTGTTCCCACCGGATTGTCCGTGTTGACGCGCCTTCCAATTCCTTGTCCTTCGATGCATGCTCCGGCTCGTCGAGTCAAGTCACCCTCTACTCGCACCAGTATCCTGTTGCACGCTAGAAGCAAGGACAAAGACGAGGACTACCCGAATCGGTACTTTGAAGAATGGAAGCAACGACAGAATAATGACGACGATGATGATGATGATGAATCCGAAGGCAACATTCGGGTTGATTCCTCCGAAGCTTCCAAACCCAGCGCTGTGCGTGACTTGGAAAGCATTCACTCACCGCAGGACGCAGAGAACGACTCCGACGAAACTCTAGAGCCAGTCAAGCTCGACATTCGTGACCCCCCTGGCTACGGATCCTGGTTGAATCAGGATCTACTTCTCTTTCGTCACCTCTGTAACCCTCCGCCGGACCAGCTAGTTTCCGCCTTTGTGGCGTCGGCAAGCACAGATACAGTCCAGGCCATGACTGGAACTGTTACTTCCTTGGTTGGAGGTAAGATATTTACATCTATGTACATTTTGTGGCCGCCAACGTTCAAGCTCACCTTGCAAGAACCTCGCTTCCTTAGGCTTCTCCAACCCTTCTTCTGGAATTGAAGTTAACATCCAGGGAGATAGAGAACAGTTCCTAACCTTGAACCATCAGTTTCTCATGACTGGTTACTTGTACCGCAATGTCGAATATGTCTTGGCGATTCGGGAATTGTTGGGACTCCAAGCCACTGCGAAACGACAAGATTATTGCGAGGCCTTTCGCAAAATTGCAGGTCATCCCAAGTTGGGCTTTCTCACCATAGACACCGTCCAGAAGTTCTTTGATAGTGTCTACGGAAATCCAGCTCCGCTAGTAGAGGCAGAGATTTTTGTCAACTTTTTCGACCAAGATGAAGATGGTATCGTCAGTTGGGAGGATTTCCAAACGACCATTGGTGCTTTGGATTCACCCTCTCGAGACCCAAACCAAGAAAGATTGAAGTTTTACTTGGAGAAACAGGATGCTTCTATAGATGAGGACTCTAAAAAGGAGGTTCCTGACTTGGATCTCGAGATATCAGGTGAGCTATTTCAAGTGTATATATGGTTGGACAATGTTGTCAGGACATCACAGGCTAACGAGTGGTGGTTCTATCGTCTGTGCTACTGTACTAGGAAATGTCGAGTTTGGAACTCCGGACGGTGCAGTTTGGAAAGAAGATGCCAAGGTCTACGTGGAACTGTTGCGAGAAGAGTCGAGAAACCTGAGAAACGCCTTGGCTGAATATCGTGAACAAGACGAAGAGGAAGATGAAACGTTGGATGTTGCGAAATATGTAGCCTCCCGCAATGGGGACCTCGGCCCTCTCATCAGCCAAATTACACCTGATATCACCAATGCAATGGAACAAATAGGGGAGCATGCACTCGAGAAGACCTACGAGAATGCCGGTTGGGACACAGTTGCCGCAGGCTATATACCAGACACCCTGGATATCCCTGGGAATGTGTTGCAGCAATCTGTGCTCTGGCAAATGGTCATGGGATACAAACTCCGAGAGATGGAGGCAACGGGAGATTACATGAAGCTCAAAGCCGCACCAAGAGGCAGAGGCCTTCCATTCACATGAACTCCCGTGGACTCAAGTGAACACGTCAAACTCTGACATCAATAGTCTCCTTCGTCTTGGCGCGTCCCGACATCAAAGATGCTTGTACCTAATTGCAAGTCCTCCTGGGACGGCTCCTGCTCCCTTTCGGATCGCTTGCGCTTTTTTTCTGCTGGATCATCCAGCCCTTTGACTTTTCGGCAAACTTCATATTTTTGGCCTTGGTACTGACTGGCCTCTTGGTCATATCCAGCCCACATGGCAAATTCATGTAATACAATAGAAAGGCCCGCTTCTACTGTAAGCCAACTCTCCAACATAGTTGTATCGTCTGCGTCCAGCCCTATCACCGGAATGTGAACAAAGTTCTGACACAGATTTGCCAGTGACAGATTCAAGCCACTTGCCCGCTTCCCAACCACAAGGCAAGTACGTTCCGAAAATGGTCGGGCGTGTACAGGAAGAGAACGAAAGGAAACATTGGACAACTCTTCCTTGACAGCTACTTGCAGCAAATCCTCCATCACCCGCGCATCCTGCCATTGTCGCATACGTAGTGAATCGGTACTTGTCATGGAAGCCCCCGGAGCTCCTTGCACCAATCCAATGCGTTGGAACCCCAATTGATCCAGAGCTTCAACAGCGGTTTGATGATTGTGAAAAGCAACCAGCTCTACGTGTTTGGATGCCCCATGTGACCCTTCCACACTGCACGTATCAAAACCCACGACAAAGATTTGAGAAATACCAAAGGCTGCGCAACATCGAAGCAGGGGACCCCAGTTGGTAGATTTACGAGGATTCTCAATGAGAACAGTTACTTGGGCGGTAGTCGTCATGGTATTTTCTGCTGTGACAGCAGGCGACAATGTCGTTGGTGGTGAGGATGCCATGGTGGTGGAGTAATTTGTGGGAACGAGTGGCGGTGGTGTGTGTGGTTGATCGCGCACGGTTGATTGACTTGATTGACTAAATTTTCCACCGTTTCAGCAACCAACACTCACACTTCTTGCCTTGCACTTGTTTGTGGTTCAAACAGCCAAGCAACCAACTCAATGCGCAATGTTTCGCTCTGTCAAGAGAAAGAACAAAAAGGATACTTCAGGGGCTGTCAGAGCTAGGAGCAATGTATCCAAAGATCAAAACAGCGACGATGAGAGCAGTGGTGATGAGCCAACAACGGTGATTCGACGGACCAAGTACAACAAGTCTTCTGGCCTCGCTGTGCTTGCCTCAGGAAGTAAAGAATCAGGCTCCAAGAAAAAGAAAAGACGAACGGGTGGGTTGGGATTTGGAGGACAAGTGCCGGCATCCTCGATTCCTGAAGACGAACATAGGGACATTGACGTGGGCGGATCTGGCGTTTCTCAATCGTACGGAAAGGAGGCAATGGATAAGCTACGTTCCGAACAATCCATTCGACCACCTCCTGAGCCTTCTCCTCCAGAGACATCTGTTCAAGCACCTGAACCTGCGTCTCAAAAAGTTCCAGCGTCTAAAGAAGAGGACTTTATTTCTTTCCAAGACAATTCACCTCCAGCAGCGGAAGGGGGAGAGACAGACTCTTTGGATGCACTCAAATCCTCCCAAGACAAAATAGTTCTAGAAGATCCTGCCGACGAAGGTTCCAAATGGGAAGAGCAAGTAGCCAAGCGAGCTGGTGTGGCAGCTCCGCCAGCGCCCAGGTTCGACACAAATCTCACCCAAATGCAAACCCAACTACAAACAGTCTTGTCCAACCTGGCAACCCGACAAGAGGAAGTGGCCAATACGATATTAAGGAGAAAAGGTGATCTTTCCCATGCTCAGGCAGAACTGTCGCGTCAGGAAAGTACCATCCGTGAGATTGGTACTGTGTGTACCAGTCTACAAAAACTGCGATACGATGTAACCATGTGGGTGGGAGCCTTGCGAGACTTACAACAAAAAGTTTCACCAATACAAGAAGGCATTCTAGATATGATACATGGACGTTTCTCAAAGGCACAGGAAGAGTGGGTTCAATGGCAGGATGATGTCTGCACTGTGCTGCACACAGCCGGGACCCTGGACCGTGTATTGGGGCGACAGCCTCCCAATCTAGCATTGGCTAGCATTCCAACGCAACTGGATGAGTTTGGTCGGGATATTGGAGCTCAAGTTCGACGTGCTAGAGACATTCGTTTTGAGCGACGTAAGCAACGACAAGGGGTCCCACTACAGAGACTATGGGACTGGGATGAAGATGTTGCCCGTCGCCTCGACATTTTGCAAGTTGCACTCCGCGTCGCCGTAGATGATTTGGATGAATCCTATGCTTCTCTACAGCCCCTCCGAGAAGCCTTTGACCAATGGAAGAAGGATTATCCAGAAGAATATCGCAAATGCTACGGTGACCTCAGTTTGGCCGAGTTGGCCTTTGTTTTCGAACAAGTGGAATTCTGTCGCAGCGATTGGGTCAAAACACTGCTCAAGGAACAAGAGGGAGTGTCCGATGGAAACGACTGGCCCGACTTCCCTTCCAAGCTTCCCGGTGTTATTCAAAACTCTGGCTCCTCACCTTGTGTTGAATTGACTGAGCAGCAATCGCGCAAGTTTCTAGTACCATTTGCAATCAAAGCACTCAAGGAGTCACCAGCTGTAACTTTTCTTTCTACTTCATTTGCTAAAGGGTTGTCGGGTTTTCTTTCTGATGTACTGGATACATCCGCAAAGAAGGAAGATGGTTGGGGAGAGCTCCTGGGAGCAGTTTCATCGGCAATCACAACCATCTTCGAGATTGTCTCCTTGCCTTCTATAACACAAACAGCAGACCATCCAGTATCCACCGAGTGGCTTGATGATTCAACCACATTTTCCCAACAACTACAACCGAAGTGGGTACAGCGTCTTCTTGTCAACGTGTTGAACTTCTGGTTGCCTTTGCTCCGGGAGACAGAAATGTACGACACCGCAGGAAAGGCTGTATTGGGGTTCATAGGAAACACGTACCTACATTTTTTGTCAACTTTGCGCGAGGAACAAGCTCGTCAGTCTCTAGAGCCAGTTTGGACGGGAGTTCAGACGGTGTCGGGGTTGTTAAGCCATCCAGGTCTAGTCTTCGAGAGTGCTCCTCTGCGAGCAGCCGCCCGAGCGTATAACCTTGACCAGCCCGCATCCCTCTAGGGCTGTTCGATATGCAGCCATGACAACTCCAATTACTATGGCATGCTGTAAAAATGATTTCGGCTGGGTCACACCACGTTATGACAAGAAGCAATTGCATATTGTTGTGTTCCAGTTGTTTCACCACCACAATGGAAACCGTTAAAGTACCACTATTAGCACACCTAATTCCAGCCTTCAAACAAGGTATACTCTACTGACAACTTTGAAGAGTACTAGTAGTATAGAAGTACTCTGGAAATTTGAATGTTGCTTTTCATTCTATGTAAGCTCATGACAAGATCCCACGACGGGTAGCACATTGTGAATGGCTAGTTCTCACTTGGGCTAGTAGCTAGCACCATGCAGCTGTCAGGTCAGAGGACACTGCTGAGATCCGAATAACTTGGCCGTGTCTAATAAGTTGTCGAGCCCCTTCGGACAGGAACCAGAAGCTCTGTACAAGATCTTTGTAGTGGCGAAGCAGGTACTAGTAGTCAGTTAGTTATTACTAGCTAGTAGTTAGGTAGTACTCGTAGCATGGATGGTAGTAGCTGCCGTGGATACTTGACAGTAGTCGATTCACTCGAATCAGCTCTGCTTGATCTGTGCGGTCGTCGTCCGCCGTGACGACAACCATGGCAAAAGCACTATCAAGCACTATTATCCTCTCAACGGAGTTCCATTCTACAACTGCCACTGTTGCCGTAGCAAAGTGATTTTCTGGGACCAAAATGGATTTCTCTCGTGGACCTCTCATTGGGGCTTCATTCCCCCACAAAAGTCCAGTGTCTTCTCTTTCGTACCACGGGGATGGCGTTCATTTGTTTGCAGCCACAGAGGCCGACTCCAAACTTTATTTGATTAATGCCCAAACTGGGAAGTGCGATGTCCCTCCTTTCCGTTGTGAGCGAGAGGGGATTTCCAAAGTATCTAGAACGTACGTAATCTCTATCATCAATTTGCACCGATTTTCATCCTCGATTATCTCTCACACTAGATCGATGATCATCCAAATCTCATCTCTCTTTCGGACAGTCACCATGACGAGTGTGTGTTGTTCACGGGAACCAAGGGTCAACACGCCATTCATTATTGGTCTCTACACGACAACAAAATTCTACGCAAATTTCGAGGCCATTCGGATAAAGTGCTGGACTTAAGCATGTCGCCAGCGGATGATATGTTCTTGACGGCCAGCAGCGATCGTACCGTTCGACTGTGGAATGTCCAACAAGCAGGTTGTGTGGCTCAAATGGAACTACCCCCAACATCAGAGGGTGATCCTCGAGTAGTATTTGACAGCACTGGGATGGTGTTTGCTGTCACAGTTGGTATGGCGGGGAAGCAAGGCAATGTAAGATGCGGTGATTGTACCGATGTGCATACTGCTAGGTTTCGTCGAGACTCACTAAACCGTTGCACCCCTGGATGTTATGATAACAGCATATTCACTTGTATGATGCAAGGAACTTTACTGGAGGGGCCTTTTCGGAAATGAAGGTATTGTCAAAGGATATGGAGCAAGCCATGAGCACCCAAGGGATCATCCCTCCATCGGAACCATTCGATTTGGATTCGGTTCACTTCAACGGTAGTGGAAACCAAATGCTGGTGAATTCTTCCAATGGACTCTCTGTACTCTTGGATGGTTACGAGGGAACGGTTCAGAACATTCTTCAGTCCAAAACTGGCAAAGGAATCGTGTCCTGTTTTACACCGGACGATCAGAGTGTGCTGATGGGAACCGATACAGGAACAGTGGAAGTATACAATGTTCAAACAGGCAGTCTCGTCAAGACATGCGAGGGACACACAGGCCCCGTAAATGCCATTGCGTGTAACCCCAAATATCAACAGATAGCTTCGGGGTGCTCGAGCACTTGCCTGTGGATTTGGTAGAGCGCTACTATGTTGTAATACAACCTGTAGTACAGAACAGTAGTAAGCAGAGTAAATGACAGTACGTAGTGGGATAGCATGTCAATGGACTAGAAACCCGCGAGTCTATGGGACATATACTTGGTAGATTGAGAAGCTACAACAACGATTTCTAGGTTTCCTTATCATTCACAGGATCCAACACCCATGACATTTTCCCCACAACGACAGCAACGTCAGGAAGCCACTCCAATATAGAAGTATCATCGTCCACTTGACATTGTGCGCGCAGTTTAGATGTCAATCCCTGAAAGTACTGTTGCATCACGGGCAATGCGGAAGATCCCGCCAACATGCGGTCAGCCTCCATTTGCAAAGACTTATGCGAAAGCCGCATCATATCTCCCCCCGTCCAGTCCACTTGCTGATACTGGAGAGGTTTCTTTCCAGCCTGGAAAAGGGATATCGACAGTCGACGGAAGCCTCCGTCTTGGCAAGCCAAGCAATCATCAATTTCCTCTTGAACAGCCAACATCCCATGAGGCTTTCGACTACCGGTAGGTACAAAGTAACCCTGCATCCAGGAAGGATCGATGGTATGCAGACAAAATACGGCATGTCCTTCCAGAACGGTACCAGAACGCCCGGCAAGGGCTTGGGAGGATTCCAAGAAAGGGATGGGAGTCACGCGATTGCAATTGTCGGGACAACAAGGTTCGTCTCCAGCATCTCGACACTGTCGTTTCACTTGGGTCCAACCCAGAGGTAACAAAGGTTCGGAGTTATTGCTTGTAGTAGTGTTGGTTGACGACATGAGAGGCTTGTAGTTTGGGAAAAGAATGGACACGTGCTCCTCTGTTGTGGCATCAAGTATAAACACAATAATTTTGGCGCCAGACACCCAAGAGGGTTCCACGAATGACTACTACGACCCCAGTGATACCTATCATGGAAATACACAAACTAGCATGTATCAAGACAACTTTTGGTACTACGTTGAGCAGCCTGCTACACCCAAGAGGCCATAGGTCTCGTAGAGTTCCTTGTTGGCACTGGCGCAACCAACCTTCCCTTGTGAGTTATTTATTAAAATCTTGGACGACGGCGACCGCAACCTTGGCCACCATCAAGTAGAAGCTCAAAAGGATTCGAGAACGTTCCAGAGATCCTTTAGGCCACTCTAAACCTTCTCAAAGCAGGTAACTCACGTACAGCTCATACTGTGGAACCGTTCACACTTTGGATGATCTGTGATCGTGAAACAGACTTGAGAAGGTTTGTCCATCATAGGAAAACCTTCTCAAACAAGTTCAGTACAAGAAGAAACGAAGTCTCTCTGCTCACAATTTTCAGTTCTCTCACACTCTGATAACTACACTAATCAACCAACCAACCAAATAATCAAGATGAAGTTCACTGCCTTTGCCACCCTCTTTGCTGCCCTCCTTGCTTCTGGACATGCCGCCGCCGTCCCAGAGGCAAACACTGTCGCTACCCCTGAAGCCAACGTTGCCGAGCAGAACATTGCTGCTGTCAAGGATACTTCCAAGACCCCAGCCGCTGATGCTGCCCCTGGAAAGAAGGCCAACCGCAAGATGAAGAAGGATACCTCTGGTCAATCTTGTGCTTTCTGCTGCGATGATGACTACCATTGTTAGATTGACGTTTGGATGGTAGACTGGAATGACATGGTCACCCTGAGCTCGAGCGATGGGCGGGTTCTGTTGAAGGGTGGCGTCATCACGCAATAGAAATTTAATCAATAATATAGTTTGAGTGTGATGGTCGATTGACTTCCTTCCCTTTTTCTCTAGAAGAAGTATTAGTAGCCCATCATCCGGAACTTGTAGAGTGATGAGTACCAAGATCACATTGACTCATGTAGAGACGAGAGCAAGCATTCTTATCTGGGGAAGCTTGTTGTTCGTTACGTCTGCAAGGTAGAGTCAAGGAATGACACCCTTTTGTGGGTTTGTTCTATTGGGTGGCATCAGCTGCCAGTGAGAATTCCACGTGGCAAAGTCTTATGCCGTCCTGTCTGTCGCCCGTGGCAGACCGCCGACAACAAGAATCCTGCGACGTCCATTTCGCCACCCCATCAGTGTCGTCGTTGTTGTGATTCAACCAGCAAGCCAATTCTTTACTCCAAGTCCTCACAACTACACCACGCATCATGTCAAGCAAAGATACCGCAGGTGATATCAAGGATGCCGGCCGCGAAAGTCGGTTATCTTTCCGCAACTACAATGAGTATCAACTCCGAAGTGAATTCAAACGCGATGCCATCAAGAAGTGTGATCTCCAAGTCAAGGCTTTTGCTGATTGTGCTAAGGATGAAGGTCTTATGGTTGTCTTTCGGTGTCAAGATTTCAAAAAGGAAGTCGATGAGTGCATGAGAGTCTACAACTCGGATGAACGTTGGGAACTATACAAGCAGGAAAACGCAGCAGATTTGGATACCGCGAACAAATAGATTGTCGGTGACGGGTGACGGGATATCAACTACCGACATCAATATGTGCTGCCTTGTTTGACGGAACGATTAATTCGTTTTTCATGGAACCGAAATTGTGCAGTTGTTGATGTAATCTTCCCATGATGCCATAACATGCAAAAGTCACATACTCCCAGATTGTCTAGGTATGTTTCGTTAGCACATTGCCACTCTAGCCCTTCCCTAGACTATCCGTTGCCAATTTCAAAATAGTAGCAACGTGGTGGAGGTGGAACACAGAATGGCAAGCTTGCTATTTTGCTGGAAACCCGAAGTCGCCCGTCCATGGCACGATCACACGATTCGGTCAAATCTTTGAATCTTGGAAGAAATCCCACATCACAAATAATCATACCTGGTTCTGGGGACCACACCAAATTATTCTGGCAACATGCAAGAAACTGATTCCTTACTACAAGTTTTGTCTGTGATTACGATTTTGTCCGTACTCCTCTTATTGACGCGGAGGGAGCCCAAGATATCGCCATCCGAGTTTGCTAACTACCGGTACAAGTCTACTTCTGCGACTAATCTGCTCTCCAAAGAACACTCAGAGTCAATTGCTCGTCGAGAATGGAACAAGGTCATAACATGGATTACATTCCATTCAGACGAGGTTTCCAGAGTTGAAGATCCCAATGGACACACCGTACTTCACCAAGCCACTCTTTTCAAGGCACCTTCGCATGTCATCGCACTGATGCTGTGGGCTGCTCCAGAGTTGGCTTCGGTTGCCAACAAAGACGGGGAGTTACCAATCCATTGGGCAATTAGACTATCTACTTCACAACAGGTGATTTCTCTCCTTCTCCAAGCCTGTCCTTCAAGCGCCTTCACGGCAGACCGACACGGTACTACACCACTCTCCCTGCTATGGGATCGCTCCCAAGACGAGCTATTGACATCATGGAAAAGGGAGAAGGCCCATTTTCTTGATGGTACACATCACACGTGGAATAATATCTTAGCTATGTATCGCCAGTTGCATCTCCTGGAATGTGCTAAGCTATTTTCTCCGCTGCATCTGGCGGCGGCACATGCTTCCCCTCCAAGCCTGTTCCCATTGATGTTACAGGTCTACGAGAAGGATACGACGAAGAAAGACAGGAACCGCCGTTTTCCTTTGTCCATTGCATGCGAATCTTCTGACGCAAATGTATCCAGCGATGTCTTTTCGAAGGTAGACATGATTCTTCAGAAAGCTCCACAGACAGCCAGTATCGTTGATGCATACACAGGACGGTATCCCCTGCACATGGCCTTGGCATCGGGAGTTCAGCGGGAAGAAGGTGTGGCAAACCTGATCAAGGCTTTTCCTGGAGCTCTAACGATATCGGATTCCGTCACGGGACTACTTCCCTTCACCCTCGCAGCAACGGTTGAGAACCGAGACTACTCCGAGGAAAAACGCACGGAAACTATTTATACAGTTTACAGTGTACTGCGATCAGACCCATCTGTCTTGCGCCTATGGGGGTTCTAGTGATAGCCCCCAAGAAGATTTTAACTTGTAGAACTCTGGCCTGGTGTTGTCGACTGAACGGGGCCAAAGTTCCAATTGCATCTATATGATTGTGTGGTAGCGACTTGTCAAAGTACCAAGCAAGGCGACCTGACCCCATAGAGACAGCCTCATACTAGTTCTCATAGTCACCAAAAAGACATGTAGCACTACAGTTTCTTTTGTTTCTTGACTTCTTTGGAAGATGATAACGTTTCAGCACTTCTTTTTGCAGATGGCTTCGAAGCATCGACAGCACCTTCATGTGATTCGTCGTCATCCTCATGCCCATGCCCATCACTAACCTGTGGAACAGCATTCTTCTCGTTTTCTTCGACAAGTGATCGCAAAGACGACGTTGCCTCAGATTCCTTCTTATCCGCAGTAGCAAGTGGGACGATGGTAGGGCGCTTTTTGCGTTCAGGGTTCAAGTCCTCTTGGTCACTGTTCAATACCTGCTCGTTGAGACGATGAATCATATTGATAAAGAGACGTTCGTCTTCATATAGACCGGCCTTTCCTTCTTGCAGCAAGTTTTTGGAAACATCTTCGTACAGGACTTCACAACGTGCAATCATTTCTAGGACATCTGGGTAGTTTGTGAAGTTTGCCTTGTTCACAATATTGGACATGAAAGCGATACGTGTTTTGTAGCCTGTCACCTTATCGTGCTTCTTCAAAATTTTGGAAAAAGAACAATAGCTCATAATGGCGAACGTTTCTAGCAACAAAAGATCCTTGTAGAGTCGGTAGATCCCCTTGGCCATAACCGCCCATTTCTCGTTTACCATGATTGAGTTAGGTTGTTTCATGATTTCCATTCCCTCCCTGACCCGTTCTTCTCGGATGGCGAACTCTTGTACAGCTCGGTCAAAGAAGTGGGAAGCCTTTTTGAATTCGGCATGTAGCATTTTGAAGAAAGCTACCTCCCCAGGACTTTTTGTCATCGAGTTTGGACTTTGTGGTTGACCAGAGGCATCATCAGAAACTTTCGGGTCACCAGAGGCAGCAGATGCTAGTTTGCTGGATTCCGTAGTATGGTCTCCCCTTTGTTGCTCCTTAGTGGCTTCCTTCGCGCCCTTGGAGTCCACCGGCTTGCCTTCAGAAGTGGCCTTGTGCTCGTCAGAGGGAACCAGTGAAGGCAAACCTTTGATAAGTTTCTACACCAATCAAGAAGAATAGTTAGACGTTCGTCAAGTATCATGGAGAAAAATCGCGGCACCGAAAGTCGTCGAAACAAAGATCTCATCTCACCTTGAGCATCTTGTAATTTGGCCAGTAGGGCGCCCATTCTGGGTCAGATATATCAACTACCCTTTGCAGGTTCTTACAGAATTTCATTGATGACTTCTCGTACCGAGTGGCTGAAAGCAGTGACGAAAGGTCGTAAGGAAGGTGGTATTGTGGTAGAGCGAAGAGCAATGCAGCGGCTGCGGATGTCAAGCGGTCCGGTACAGCCGGCTCCTGCAGGTCTAAATGTTTTTTTTTTGCGCCTTCTTGTGAAGAAAGAATGTGGCAATATCTGCAAGCACCAATCCGAAGGCTCGGTACTCGGTGCTCGTAACGCCAAACAAGCAAGAGCTCCAGAAGAAGGAGGAGGTTACTACGTGCAATAAGAAGAAAAGTAAGGAGATACTTAACAACTTCATGTGATGCTAGTAGTTGTGTACAACTTGAAACAACAAGCCAACAAGAGAGATTCGAAATCATTCGGATCTCGTTTTGTCGCACCGCACTATGGATCCCAGCACTTTCTTGCATTGTTGACTCGGACGACTAAAATGATCCAGTTGACCCAACACGGAGGACGAGGGTGCCAACTTCCGCGAAATTGGACACTGCATTGTTTTTTGAACGATGGCGACCCCCACCATTGCTTCTAACGAGGACACGGCATCCTCAGGCATTCAATTCCAAGCAGCCGCTGCGAAAGCAGAAGGCAGAAACCTTCCGGTAACTGGAACCGCAAGTGCAGCTTCTGGCAATCGACAGCCTCCAACTCCGTCGCGGAGGAGAAAAAAGCAGTATGTCTACGTTGGTCTTGACTTCAATGTTGGGACGAAATACAGTGTGTTCCTTACATTTAATAATTTCATTTCTTTGCAGATATGCAGTGTCGACCAAATGGGAAAAGGATGTCAAGGAGAATGGTCCCACCAAGGACTTTCATCGCTATTGTTGTTGTATGGCAAGACGCCTAGGAAATATGTTTGTGCTCTGTCAGCGGTATGATGGGTCGCCAATTGTAGTTGCTGGTCCTTGTTGGCCATTTTGCTTTCTGGTCACACTACCCCTAGTTTTAGGAATCCCTGCTGCGGTGGCCTACTTCGTCATTATCAACGAGGACTCTCCAGTGGTACGTAACGTTTGTTGCAACGATCCTGTGCTGCGTTGAAACAACCAAAACTATGCTGATGTTGTCGACAATGTCTCGTAGCCTACATGGGTTGCATATATCTATTTCCCAGTATTTGGTTTTGTCCTTGCGGCATTGTTTTGTGTCAGTTGCCAGGATCCTGGCCTGATGGAACGGGTCACCGATGAGGAAGCGGGTGAAGGTGGTTGGTTTTGGAACGAGCAAGTTGGTAGTTTTCGTCCACCAGGTGCCCTCTATTGCAGAGAGTGTGGAGTATTGATCCAGGACTATGATCACTTGTAAGTGATGATACGGAGGATGGACAGGCGCTGTGTGGTTTCCTCCACTTGACTCTTTTTTGCTCACATTTTGCACGATTCCCAAAGATGTCCTTGGACTGGAACAGGCATTGGACGAAAGAACCTCTTTGCGTTCAAAGTATTTGTTGCGGGAGTTAATGTTCTCTGTTACTTCAGTGTCATTCTTGTGGTTGTCGCTCTGTTGAGAGGGCTAAGATATTGATCAAGAGGCGGAGGCAGTATGAAGGACGCAAGTGCGCCCTAGAACTAGGGCTGCCGATTGTTGTACGGAGGCATCGGAGTAGGAATATTCGAGAATTCTTGTGTTCTCTACTACTACCACCCTGTTCTACTGCATCTTTTTTGGTTTGAGTGGTGCTGGTGCTGGTCTGTGGCAGTTGGCGATGGGGTGGAGGTGCTGCTGAGAACTATTCCTTTTTTGTACAGCAACCACCATCGCTGCTATTCCTATTTTTACACGGAAGCTTTTTGCACCGTTGATTTATAGGCTTAACACTGAACCCTTAAGTTGTTCTGTATGTGGATAGAGAGAGGTAGAAAGCTTGCGAAACGTGCGTCACAAGACGTAAGTAGCTAGTAGAATCAGATCAATTAGTGACTGGTGGCTCAAGCACATGAAAATAAATAATGGGAGTCGTCAGAACAACATGACGAATCAGTACTACTAGTACTAAGTACGAGGCGGGGGGAGCGGTGGTGGAAAATCCGGCACTGTCCATCGCCAAAGACACATGATTTTCGTCCATACCTCGAGGTCGGAATCCACTGCCTACAGACCACATTGTTTCCAAGAACATCGTCTTTACTGACCATCCAATCTTTCACACTTTCACAAGATTGTCATATCTAGCTAAACTGCACATTTTAGTTTTCGAAGATTCTACAACCGATATGGAGGGCGACGGCAAAGGAAAGCCCCCTTCATCAAACAAAGACTTTCTGTCGATGCTTCGCGAATCGCAACAAGCCGAACCGTCCCCTGCCCCTGACACGGCCCCGAGGCAAGAACCCACTGACGATGCAAATGCAAACTCTCTAACAGATAGTGAGAACAATGATCTCACAGTTCGAGTCCGCAACCACAGGGAGAATGCAGGCAAATCCACTCCACTTTCTGATTTGTTTGCCAGTGGTGGTGCTGGTCAGCTGAGTTCTAAAACGACTGATACTAAGCCTTCTGGAACTGACCTGGAAATGCCAACTTTAGAGGCACCTGATCGAGCAGTGCCGGCCTCAAAGGCACCTTTTGGCTTGGCCGCTCGTACTTCTGAGTCTCCACCAAAGGATTTGAAATCTCTTGTCCGAAAGATGAGAACTCAGAACAAGGGCGTCGAGGCCCTCACGGGAAAGAAGGTTTCAATCGGTGACTTGGTAGGGACGGGGAAATATGAGTCTGAGGCTGAGACACATATTTTGAAGGCTCTGGAGGAGAAACAGGCGGCAGGTAAACAACCAGATCCCATGGATTCAATTCTCAGTGGAGTTCCAGAGGAAATGGCCCATGATTTTTCTCCTGAGTCTGCCGCTGACGAAGCCAACGCCGACGCCTCTGCATCCCAGGGTGTTCCGGCAACCCCACCTACTGGAAAATCCAGGTGGGCCAAGCTCAAGGCACAGCGACAAACCTTGGTCGAACAAGAGCGTGAGAAACAACCTGAATCATCTCAACCAAAGACTCCAAAAAGCCACCATAGGACCATGAGTATTGAAGAACGCCTTCAGAGATACACATTGGCCATGTGGGACGAGCACGATCAGGATGTAAAAGACGATGGACCTGCAGGACATGTCGACCCCATGACCGCGTTACAGAACCACATGGACCCACATTACTCACCAAGACCTCGTCGTGACACGGCGTCGTCGTTCGCAGAAGCTGGCGATGACAAGAAGGCTGGAGATGGAAATAACTCGCTTGGTGATGTAGAAAACCAGCAAAACAGTGAAGGGAATTTGAATGACAGTTCCAGACCTGGCAATGGAGGTTCTTCTAGTGGGCGTACGTATGGCAACGGTGCTTTGACATGGAAGGAAAAAATGGGTAAGTCTTTCGATTCCTCACACGGAGGCGATTGTTACTCCAACTGTGTACTCACTCTAGTGCTTGCAGAGATTTGGAACGATTTTATTCGTCCTCGACGTGGTCCAATGATCAAGCATTTTCGCAGGCTTCTCATGTTTATTGTCATTCCCTTTACGCTCACTGCTGGACTATTGTACTACTTTTTTGACAACCCTCCTACTGGAAAGGACGACGCTGAAAACCCTCCAAGCTCCGCGTCTGCGTCATGGTGGCTACTCTATGTCGTGCGTCAGATTGTCACTTTTTCTGTCTCATGCTTCACACAGGCAGTAGTTATTGACTTCCTCTGTGTCGGTACCAAAGTAGCATTGCGCTTTTTGGGTCCAACGTTGACATTGCTGGTTGTCCAGTCCAAAGGTTGGCCGTTCGTTCTTTTCATTTGGTCAATCTTGAATTTCGGTGTCCTGTATGGGAGCAACCCGTTTGCGTCACACTGGGGATACTTCCAGGATTGGATCGGTTTACTCAACACCGACAATCCCAGCGGTGACATTGTGGACAGCGAATGGAATAGACGAGTGTTGCTGAGTGCCATGCTGGTCAGCCTAAGCGTGACGGTGAAACGATTCGTATTGGGACTTCTTCTTGGAAAGCAAACATTTTGTAAGTGTTCGACGGCAAAATAATGTTGCACCAAGAATACTTTGTCTTACAATCCTGTATGTCAGACCATTATGGAGAGCAGTTGGCGCTTCTTATGCGCAAGATGATGTTGATTGGTGAAGTTGCTACCGTAGCAAGAAGAATTCAGAAGGCGCATGTGGGGTTGGATATGGGTATTGTCGAGTCGGCCACGTAAGTAACAGCGAAGAATTATGGAGTTTTTATGATTTTCATTCCTAACAACAGGCTTTACAGTACGCTGCAAAATGATATCGTGGCAGTCCGCAATTACGACATTATGGAAAATCATGGTGATGACGGAGAAAGCACAAAAAATGTTTCTGGCAAGGTATCGGGTGAAACTCTAGGTTCCTCAGAAAAAGAGAAACTGATGCAAATGGTTGAACAATGGGAGGAACCGGATCGGGCCTCGAGCAGTATGGTAAGGTCTTGCTCCATGGATGCTTTTGTTTGATGCTACTCCTAGCTAACACGTTCTTCGCTGTAGTCTACGGAGGCATCTATCACGGCAATTCTCAAGTTCCGCAATGCATTGACAATGATCAAAGATTACTATCCATTTTCCTACTTTTTTGGTTTGGCGGATACCCGTGAGAACTGTATTGAATCCTCGCAACGTGTTTTCCAACAGTTGGCTCTGGAGACACCCAACAACAATGATATTATCCGTATCGAGACTCTCGGTTTGGTGACCTTGGAGGATGGATCAATCGATGAGGAGAAAGCGAAGGAGCTCATCAAAATATTCCGGCCTGACAGAAGCGGTGAATTGTCGTTGATTGATTTCGTGAAGAGCATTGATGCAGTTTACAAGGAGTTTAGAATGCTGCAAGCCTCCATCGAGAACTCATCTGAAATCGACCGCGCCGTTGAAAACATTGTTAACTTGATTTTCTACGTCGTCGTTGCCTCTGTGACAATGTCAGTCCTTGGATTGTAAGTATCTATCGTGTTCCGTATCGTTTGGAGTATATGGCCATCTGACCTATTCGTTGTTCTATAGTGACCCTCTTGCTCTTTTCCTTTCTCTCAGTAGTATTATTGTGGCTTTTGCTTTCATGATTGGATCTGCCAGTGCAAAATATTTCGAAGGAGTTCTATTCATCCTTGGCCGTCGCCCGTACGGTATCGGTGACATCATTCACGTCAGCAATGTGCAAGGTGAGACCAACAACCGAGGTTCGACAGGTTGGCTCGTCCAACGTGTAACTTTGCTTGAAACCACATTTTCATGGCTGTCAACAAACGAAACCGCTTCGGTTTCAAACTCTTCGTTGGCGACAAGCCGAATTATCAACTGGACTCGAAGTCCACATCCACGCTTTGCGCTTTCGTTCTCGGTCCCAATTGAAACCAAGTATGAGACTCTCGAATTATTCAAGGACACTGTGAGAGAATATATTAAGGTAGGTGTGAGGAGGAGTCAATGTTTCAATGTGTCAAACGCCTTATACTCACCAATGATATGCGGTTAAGGCTCGTCCACGAGAATGGCTGAGCTTCGGTGCCATGAGAATTAACGATATTTACGCGGAGAAGGGATACATGAATGTCGTTGCAATTGTACAACATCGTGACTCTTGGTAAGTGTTTCATGGAGGGCTTTGTGAAGTTATCCGCCAGAATCTAATCATTTTTCGGTACTCCAGGCAAAACGTCGGGACCATCATGGACTCCAGAGGAAACCTGAATAGTTTCTGTCTGGAGGTACAAAGGATGCTAGGAATGCAATATCGTGCACCTGTTGTCCCCATTGAACTCACCAATTCTGGATCAGAACCGCGAAACCTAACCATCCCCCCAACTGACAATGCCACCAGCACGGCAGGCGAGGATGACAACAACGAGATGGTACCTCTCCTCGGTGGAGACACAGTTGCGGATGTGGACAGGAACGCAGAGCTTTTCCAGTCTATTTCAAAGGCCAGGAATGTCCTCAAGTCTTAAGACATCAAGTCTACCCTGTCTTGGTGCAATACACGTAGAAGAAATGAAATCAATATATAATGCTCTTGTTGCTAGGCTTTCATAGTCGCCCCATTGATTCATTGGGTTTACTGGCGACTGGATTGAGTCCCTAGTTTCCTTATTAATCGGGTTTTTGGGACGGGCATGCTCGAAAGAACGTTATTCCATGGATGTTCGGTCGTGGCGTCTGGAAAGCGACACGATTCCTGCGCAAATACAGTACTTAATTTTACGCTATGGATTCTTCTGCGAGGAAGGTACAGGAGATCGTGGAACATGCAGCAGGCAAGTGGCTTTTTGAGACCGATACTTCTCATACAAACAACGGCATATCACAAGTAAAAGAAGAAACCAGCGATCGAACCATGAACTCTCTTGATTTCCAACATGACAGAATCGGACGCCTCTCTAAGGAGGACGAGTTGATGATGTCGAAGCCCCGAAGTGACTCCATCAGTGATTCATCTGTCTCTCAACCCACCAAGACTGTACGTTTCCGTTCGTGTTCTTGTTGCCGATATTGTTGGATACTTCCGAGATTCTCGGATTTCGGGTGTCGCTCCTCGGAAACTCTCGCATGATATTGAATGGCACTGTTCATCCTGGATCGAGGTAGCCACTCCATCGTTATGTTGTATCCTTACACGTTTTTCTCACTTGGCCTGTCCACTTTCTCTCAACAGGTTGTTGATGCCCCTCCTACACCAACGAAGGAGCCTTTGTACGCAGAAGAGAACATGAAGAAGATTGCCTTGCCCAAGCCGTTCCAATTGTAAGGTTCTGTCCTCAATGGAGGGTCCTTGGTTTCAGATGATGCCATACTGCAACGGAGCCCAAACGCAAGTGCGAATTTTTATGTTGATTTTCATGGTGACAGCATTTCGTGGACCAATTCCTTCGATTTGGTCGTTCCTTCTATAACTGTGCTACGAGCTTGAATGAAGGAAATAGTTGTAACGATAGGGGTACTATTTTTGGAATTTTGTCCATTCACCACTCAGCCCGCGAGAATCTTTTCTCACGCAAGTAAGATTCGTCTCATGGGCAAGAGAATGAAACCGATCGACACCAGGATACATCGTTCTTAGAGCTCTTCCAAACTTGACAATGCAATCATGACATGGGTGCACATTGAAATAGATTCCATCGTCATCGTTGTTGTCAATACCAATGCAGCCTTCTCTTCGACGAGATACGTCCTTGCCTGGATACGAATGAAATTCTCACGAGCAACATCATCATGTTCTATTGTTGGGTCGAGCGAGTCAGACTCATATGATTAAGAATGACCCAAGTGCCACCTCGACAAAGGTTCAGAGGAGGTTATACTTTGGCTGCGCGAGAAGAGTCACGAGCCGCATGCGTTGCGTACGTATCGTGCACGTCCACTCAGTATTTGAAACAAAGTAGCCCGCATGTTCTCAAGAAGACTTAACGGGTTCTCCAGACACTTTGCAACCATTTACTTCCACAAACCGCAGAAGAAGCAAGGTGGTCTTTCTCGACCCAAGATAGGTGCAGGGCATCGTTTGACAAGAGTGGTGTCTCGTCGGTTGGCATTGAATACGACTAGAAAACGATTTGAAAAATGACAGATGTAGACATCAAAACGAGCAAAGAAGAGTCCGAGCATACAGATCATTCGGACATGGACCTTGCGTTTGACAGTGACCTGAGGCGAATGAGTGCTATTGCCATGAATGCGCTAGAGTCCATCACCGATGAAGTCAACGAAATTAGCAAGAAAGATGACACGTCCCCCGCCAAGAAGTCAGTTTCCCTTGGTGATCACTTTCGCTCAATCGCTGAGAGCGACAAGCCATCCTCGGCTGTTACCCCTTCACCCAACAAGGAACCATCTGACTCCAAAATTCAACACATTGATGATATTGATGTTTCTGACGACGAAGAAGATGAGTTCTCCTTGGACGGATCAATAGCCAAAGAGTTGGAGACACTTCGATCTGTAACGAAACAAATTGAAAAGGAGCTAAAAAGTGAGAACGGTGTTTCATTTACGGAAGCCATGGCCAAAGTGGTGGACGAGCCCGATGATCCCAAGGGCAGACTTTTGACATCTGCCGACCGTGAAATTATTCAAAAAGCCATTGATGAGGAAATGAAGAATTATGAGCCCAAGAATGCTTTGGAAAGTTTCATCAAGCGATACCATCTGGAGGGTGTCAGCGATAGCGACAAGACAATCGCCCTCGCGACATTGTGTGCCATTGTTTGGACCATTGTCCTACGTTTGTTGTACCAAGTTCAGTATGGAGAGCTCTAGAAGTGTTTAGAAATGGGGGGCAACAGGTTCTGCCTCGTTGCCATTGTTTAAAGTATCAGTCGGTATGTTTTCTAGCACATACCCACTCGGAATCCATACATTAGCTGAACCAGTAATGACAGGCTTAGCGTCCTCCTCGTTGTCGTAGTTCATGATGACTTGTGTGTCACATTGCACAACCACTCCACCTTTCTTCATCTTTCGGACCTTGTCAATCACCATCCGCGCCATCACAGGCTCCCCCATGAACACTGGGGCCACGAAGTTGAGAGACTGGTTCATGTAGACACATCCTGGTGCGATAGTCCCAAACACAGATGTAAACATGCTGGATACCAACATGCCATGAGCCAAGGGAACAATTTGAGTAGGCTTCTCTTCCTGAAGTCGGACAATACCAGCCTTTTTCAATGCATTCAAATGAGGGTATTTGTCGAGAGCATCTTCCCATGACGTATTGGAATGCACTAGATTCTTGTCGTCGACCAAGTCGCCATACTTTTCGATATCCTCAGAAGTATAGCACCTTTCCAACTATCCGGAACCCGAAATCCAACATAAACAACAGGAAAGAATGAGTTGTCACAATGAGTTGTCACACGCACAAACACGGCCAATTCCACCACAGCACCTTTTCGACACTAGAAGCCATCGTACCTCTGCATATTGGCCAACTTCTACCCCTTGTCCCAAGAATGGAATGGTAGATCGGATATTCCCAATCATCAGCGGAGTACGAGAATCCGTACTGAAGGTGGCGAACAACAAAATGTTGTTGTTGAAACACGTGCCAGTGGGTGCCTTCCCTCTCAACGAATGCTTGTATGAGGAACGAACACAAGTGCGATATCCATTGGCAACGAACTTCATCTTGAATCAATCCTATCAAGTAAATAAACCTTCGTGACAATACTTTTATCTCAACAAGGGATGTCCTCAGCACCAAGCAAGAAGCAGTGGCTTTTGTGAAGAAAGATCCCGTGGTCCTTCACAGCGAGACATGTCGATGACACCGGTTGTTCGGTGGATTCGGAAACACGAATGGGGAGTCACGTACAAAAAATGACGTGCTCCACTCCTAGTCCAGCATGGAGATGCACAACAAATCGCAACGACCGCCATCCTGTTCATGTTATCTCGAAGGTATCACACCCCCGCTGAAGTTGATTACACAACGTCCAGAGATGACGTCCGACGGCAACTTTTCGTAGCGACCCCGCCTCGATCAGCTCGATCTGCCCTTCGTCGAGCAACCAGCTTAACTGGAGACGACACGAGGCTTTTGATCGGAGCTTTCATTTGTACAGGCGTGTGTTTCGTTCTTTTGGTGCATATTTACCTCTTGTACAACATGGCCCCCGCCAGTCCTTCTTCGAACCAACATCATGTTCTGCCCTCCAGTCCTCAAATTGTCCGAACCAATGCTGCAAGACCTGCCCCAGAATCCTCCGTTCTCCCTTCGCGCTACCTGCAGTCCCTTTCAGAAAACGACTGGAATCAATATACTATTCGAATCAACACTTGGCGCCGACCTGAACAACTTCTTCAATCCATAAAATGGCACTCCCAGTGTCCCGGGGTTGCACAGATACAAGTCGTCTGGTGCGATCCAGACAACGAACCTCCCGAGGAGCTTCAACAATACGAAAACGTGGTCGTGGAGAGGCATGAACAGAATTCATTGAATGAACGGTTTCGCATTTTGCTACCCACCCCAACTATTGGGATTTTGAGTATTGATGATGATGTTATCCGACCGTGTGAGGCCATTGATGCTGGCTTCTTCAAGTGGACCAAGGCTCCAGATCGGATGGTGGGCTTTGACGCGAGACTCCATGTAGAATCATCGCATGGGACTTGGAAGGTACGATCGATTGAGAGTGATCAACAAGTATTTTGATAGGAGCTTCCTCATGTTGCTGTGTTTAGTACGGATACATGTCCACTACGGAAAAGGCCAATCAGTACACCATGTCCTTAACCCGCTACTGCTTCCTTCATCGCGACTACCTATACATCTACACCAAAGAATTACCAGCGACCATCCTTGATCGAGTGGCCACCAACTTTAACTGTGAAGATATTGCCATGAGTTTTCTTGTTTCGTCGCTCACACAGGGTAAACCACCCCTCCTGGCGGATACATGGGCTATCAAGAGTATGCTGAAAATGTATGTGGATTCTAAAATCAGTGGTGGCAACGACCACAAGCGACTTCGAGATCAATGTGTGGATGACTTTGCCGGTATGTTGGGACTTAAATCAGATCATGGAACCAGGAGATTGAAGCCCGCTACACTGTACCATAAGGACCATCGAATGCAAGATTGCGGAGATGAAATTGCACATCCAGTGGAGAGGAATCCCAAAGGACAACGCGAATTGGACTTCGTTGCCATGAAGAATAGGTGGCGAGAGTCAGACAAAACCATGCAACAAGAGGTCCGACTATTGGTGGCCCATGCGGGACACAATATATACAGTGCTGGGCTAGTCGAAAAGACTGACAAATGGAAACAGAGATTTCATCCCAGTCAGGGGAAAGCTCCCTAAATCTCTACCTGTATATGGAACTTAACAACCACAACTAGTGGATATGACGCATGTTTTGGAACCTGACAAATTCACCATTCCGAGATACACATTCCCCAACAAACACGTTGCAGTTGTGCACACGCTTCCTTCCATTGTCCAACACATGGAAACAATGCCGGTGAAAACACACTTCTATCCATACCCCATGGGATACCACAACCATGTTCTTCTCCGAGCGTTTTACCAAGTCCTGCAGGAATGCGTCAATCCGCTGTTCCATATCCCGTATAGTTTCTCGATGGTCAGGGAACCAAAGTTCATCATCTTCGGGCATGTCGGTCTCAAACTCTACGTGGGACCAGTGCTTCTAAGAAATCCGTTAGTTGGAACCATATTTTCCAACTTCCGTGTAATGAAATAGACGTACCTGTAGCAATGATTTGATTCTTCTCTTGTCGGAGTAGTGCTCTCCAATAGCTTCTCGGACGAGTTCTGTGCAATAAAACGTTGGCTCTGGGTCTATGGCTTGACGATCGGCATATACGTCGCCGGGAAGAAATCCCAAAGTCGCCGTTTGCAAGCATCTAGTCAAAGGACTGGTAACAATCAGCTGAATTTGTTCCCCTTTAAACGCTGATTTCCACCATAACTTGAGTCTTTCTCCAGCCTCTAAGGCCTGTCGCTTTCCTTGATACAACAATGGCGGATCCCAGTATTCGATAGTATGAATGTCAGGCCGGTTCCCAGCTGCATCCAAGACATTATGTTTTGCCACACCATGGCGAATGAACGCCACACGTTGGATTTTCTCTTCGACTTCCATGTTATGTTCCACAACTTCGCTGAATGGACTATAGTGCTTTGTTTCGCGCTGAAAAAGATCGACAGCGATGGATTCTTGGGATCCTCAACCAAAATTCTGAAAAGTGGGGTGTTCGATTGTCGGTGGTGGTGAAGGAAATCTGTGCTGACGTGAAAATGACGTCATATCAGAAGCTCTCTCTACTAAATAACGTCGAAGGTTTCGGACCACTGCACATCATCTCGAAATACGAGTACGATTGCTGTAACAAACCACCACCATAGACACTACTTGGTTTTGCCATGCTTTGGCAACCTTCCTGTCTATTTCTGTTTCTCCCTCCGTGGGGCACCGGCCTCCTTCACTTCAAGACTCCCGATACAAACGTTTGTGTTTCGCGAAGCTCACTTGCAATGGCCAACATACCACCTCCACCAGGCTCCTCCTTTCTCACCAGTATCGCCCGTGCATCCTCCCAAGCCTTGGGGCGTGAAGTGTATTTTGAACCAGATATGCGAGGAGGTTTGGCAGGGGGTGGCAATGCTGAAACTGTCAAACTCATGGATGCTGCTACCGATGATGAGTACTTTTTGAAATGGTGCCATGGCAACTACGACATGCTTCATGCGGAATTGGAGGGTGTCAAGGCCATCGCCGCCGTAGATCCCAAGCTAGTTCCCACCCCAATCTGCTGTGGAACTCACGAACGGTCGGGGCGTTCTTTTGCACTCTTTGAGTTCATTGATTTCTGCCAGGAGAAACAAGGTAGCCAGCGCCAATTGGGTATTCAACTAGCCAAACTCCATCGGGCAACCTCTGACCAAGGATTTGGTTTCCACCTCAACAATACTATAGGCAAAACACCCCAGCCGAATCAACCATGGAACAAGAATTGGGCTGAATTTTGGATCGAAAATAGACTGGGTCACATGCTAAAGCTCACAGACAACCTTGGTTTGGACCAGGAAACCATCGACAAGCTCGTCTCTAGAACTCGAACCCTCCTGTCTCATAAACCCAAACCGAGTCTACTGCATGGAGACCTTTGGGGAGGCAACAAAGGATTCCGACAGGGAAACGAAGGAAGGGTACAACCTGTTATTTATGACCCAGCGACATATTATGGGGACCGCGAGACAGACATTGGAATGACCTATCTGTTTGGAGGTTTTGATAAAGGTTTCTACGAGGGCTACGAATCGATTTGGGAATTACCAGCAGGGCATGAGAAACGTCGAGTTGCATACAATCTATACCATATCATGAATCAGTAAGTATCTGTGTCGATGAAGCTTGCAAGCTGATATGGAGTCTCCTCACTCACTAATTCTCCTCTCCTGGTATAGCTATTATCTTTTTGGTGGAAGCTACGGAGACGAGGCCCGTCGAATGGTGGATGAAATTCTCAATGGCTAACCAAGGTATGACAGCATGCAACGTGCTACTATGCTTGATAATAAAAGAAAGTTGTTGTACGGTTTTGTCCAAGTAGCAGTAGTATTTGCAAACTTCATTCAAATGTTTTTAAGCATCTTCTACCAGCGCCTAGGGGCGTCCATGCGTAGCAGGGAAGGAAAATCGCAACGCATGGACTTAGACGTATTTGGGGAGGGTCGTGTCACTCTTGATGGGTTCATAGAGCTGTCTTTGTCGTCGTCTACGTTGCAAAGTCAAGGTGACAAAGACGGACATCAAGACACCCAACACAGCAGCCACCGTTACGAATGCAGCAAATGCATGAGGCAATATAGGATTTCCAATAGCTGCTTCCATAGGCTGGTCTTCGATATGACTAGGTTTGATCGAATACTCCCAAGGAATGGTGTTGATTTCATAGAGCATGGCTCCTACAGCCCAGCCAACCTTTTGCCCGTTGAGGACATTGGTGGCAGTGATGTACTCGTCCATCTCGAAGCCGTATCCGTGGTGAAGAAGGTTAAAAACGTAGGCTGATCGGAAGCAAATGTCTTGAATATCTTCAGGATCACCCTTGGCAAGGTTGCCATAAGACTTTAGCTCGGAAGGGTGAAGGCTGCAGACTTCCTTGGTGGCATCATACAAGGTTTGGAGAGAGGACCTCTCGGGGAGGCCGAGGAAGTGCCAAACATGGTAAAAGTTGGAGAAAGCGAGGAACTCTCCAAAACTCTCAGATTGCATGGGAAGCTCTGACATGGCAACACCATTGAATGCACATTCGCCTTTGTGAGCGAACTCACACCAACCGTTTTTGTCAAGATGGAGTGTCATCTTGGCATGCTCCATGCAAAGATCGAAATTGGCAGTGGGCTGATCATTGAGGAGGACAGCATGATAGTAACCGTCCTTGTCCACACCGGCAGTCTCATTCCATGTCTCCTCTCCACTGGCATCGAAGTGAATGTTCAAGCGCACTTCTTGGCGACTGTTTCCGGGAAGACAAGGGTTATTGACACCCTGCACAAGCCGCTCATCCTCATCCTTGTCATTCAAGAGACGAGCTTGGAATCGATCGCGTGCCTCATTCAATCCATAATAGAGGAAACTATGAGCATAAAGATTCCAGTGCTTACCCTGTCCAATTTGAAGTTTGAATAGGTTTGCCATGATATCTTCATTTGGCTCATAGAAACTGATTTGCGTGCTGGCTCCGCCCATATCGAGGGCTCCGTATGTCTTCTTGGGGTTCAAGACGGTTCCAGCTCCCTCACTTTCCTCGACCAAGTTACCCATGACGAAGTTGATGGCAGTCCAACCGAAAATGGCCTCCTCCTCCCCACTGAGGATGCGGGCGTGTTCATCCTCGAAGTAGAAGGGGGAAAAGGTCTCATTGGCGAAAAGGTCGCGGATAACACCCAAAACCCGAGAACGATCAGCCTTGTCCAGAATGCGCATACCAGCAGTTGCTCTGAAAAAGATGGGAAAGGTATGGAACTGATCCTCCTTCTCTCGCAAGACAGTTCGAGAAAAATCCAAGAGAGGAGAGAGGTAGTCTGCAATCGCTTGACGGAGTTCATCACCCGAAAGCGAAGCATAGGTGGCGATGCCAGGGCGCAGACGATCAGTCCAACGCGATGTACTCTCTGGGTAGCTGAGCTTCCTTCCTGCAACGGCTGCTTCAACTTCTTCTTGGTTGTGAAGCATTCTAGGTTCCCATTCGAAGATATGAAGTCGGCTTCCGGTACTTCCTGCGTCAATCATCATACCGTGAACAGTGTTTTTTTGAATACCAGGGTTGGCATACATTTCCCGAATCAACTTCTTGTGAGCCTTGTTGGCAGCCTTGATATCCTTTTCCTTCTTTTTCTCCTCAACATTCAATATTTTCTCTGCTTGATCATGCTCCATCTGAAGCAAATCCACGGGTCCACTCTTTTTGTCCTTTTTGTGTTTCTTCAATCTTCGACCCGGCCGATCAGCTTGTTCCAGCCGTTCAACGTGAAGTGCTCTGGACTCTTCGGCTTCAAGAGAAAGGGGATCCATCATGCTCAATCTCTTGCTCTTTTTATGAACGACTAAAACAAAGTAACCGAGCTGAGTGGAAACGCCGATCAGCGGAGATAAATGCAAGGGCCAGTTTTTTTCGGGCTCTTGGCCTTTCGTTCTGTGGAACTTCAAGGAAGCGACGACAGACACTCCTGGTACACTACTCTGTAGCAAACCGGTTCTCATCCGGGCCCGCGAGGTCGACGTGTCAACAAGATTCCAAGGAGATTCCCCCGCCGAAAAGTCCTCCTTTGCGGCGGCAAAAGACTCCGCACAATCTACGTCAGCATCACGACTGGTGATGACAAGTAGTCGACTCTCTGGATTAGTCCTTTCTTCAAAGGTGATCCGATCCTTGGGACTCTTCCTTGAGACCACAACCATCTGCCATACAGCAACAACAGCCCCAAAGTGCAACTGTCAACTAGCAAGGAAAGAACATTGGATAGCTTTTTCTCTCACCAACCATCATGTCCGCCACACCCACTTCGCCTACCAGCCCAGGAGCTCCCTCTGCTGGTTCCAAGCTCTTACAAGAGCGCTTGCATTATCTCCTTTCTCGCCTGTCCGCATCTGTCGAAGTCATCAAGACTTGGCCGCAGACCGACGGAGATGATGCTTCTATCCACGTCAAGACCACCACCAAATTGATCAAGGCCATTTTAGAAACCAAACGTGCTATTGAGAAAGTGGAAGGAGTCATCAAAGCAGATAATCAACTGCGGAAGGCTCTTCAGGAATGCCCTGTTCCCATTAATTTGTTGGATCTCTTGGACCATGGACGGGGACTCAATCCAGGTAGGCATGACCTATTGTGTGTAGTGTTTCGGCTCGCTGCGCTGTACGGAAGGATCTATGTACTATGGGTCTCTTGACAAGTTCTCCGTGTTTATTTTGCTCATTAAATGTTTGTTTGCTGTGTTTGCTTTGCATAGATTGCTTTTCTCGAGGATTGCTTCGAGAAGCCATGGGCCAATTGGCAGGCTTGAAGCGCCGCAAGTTGGCATTGGAAATGTTGGGAGCTGCCGTGCAGTCAGGCCTGAATCGACGATTGGCTGAGACGCAAGGGGAAGATGAAGCGGTCAAGCGCAAAATAGAGACCCCAGAGGATGATTTGCCTCCAACCAAACGTGTCAAGCGCGAACAGGAGACGACAGGAGGCGAGACTACTGATGCAGCGGGAGTGTAATGGATGATGTTGTAGTGGGCAGTCTATTGTTGACGGTAAAAGAACTCTCTAATTCGTCCCCAATGAAGAATCCGAGTTTGTCGCAACTGTCTCCAAAGATGACAAACATTGACACAAGGTTGCTATAGAGCCCAGTCACCATGTCTGTTTCCATGAGCCTCCGCTGTTTTTGAGCTCGAAGCCTCTGTTCTTTGTCTGAAAATGATCTGTGTGATCCACGGGGTTGACTGTCAATCGTGACCCCGGGACAACATGGATTCCTGTGATGATACAACAGAATGCTGGCCATGCCAGAGATGAATTTGGCATTGTCACGCAATGCCTGGAAGTGGTTTTTGGATGTAGTTTTTGGCAATATGCTGTCTTTGCTGTGATGAATACGCAATGATGACAATTGACAAAGTACAGTACAACGTTCAATGTGGCAACCATGACCAATGGCCATTGCTGCCTATACTGATGATATCCTCAAGTGTCAAAAACAATTACTCTTATTGTAATTCGAAGTACGTTTAGCTACCGTAGTACTTGTTGATTGCATGTTCACAGAACCATGTTTCTCTGTCAGGCAAGTCAGTAGACATCCTCTGTTCATCGTTGTTGTTGTCCGTCAGACTGTTGTGATTGTCACATCATTCGTCCCAGTGACATACGTGGGCTAGTAGTAGTTCTCTGTCGTCGTCCGTTGCCGCACTCGTTGTTTCACCTTTCTTCGGGCGCGCCAACAACTCCAGCTTCCGTCATATACAACACACTGACTTTTCCTGACTACTAGTACCTAGTTGCATCGCACCCAAGGAACAGTCAACCTTTCGGTGCCGTACAATAGACTATTTCGTTGTGAAGAATGGATCCCAGCATCGACAAGCTGGAGACGCTTTCCGAATCTTCGTTCAAATTACAAGATGATTTCAATGTCGAAGAGGCATTCAACAGCGACAGCAATTTGCTCTCCGATCACAACTCGGACGTAGAGTCTCTTTCTCCGCCTATACAAGCCCGTGAAGAACAGCCGCGGTTGCACACAGATGCACCCTCCAACCTAAAGTCGCCACCGCAACCACAAATGACGACAAGTTCTTCATCCAACTCAAATGGCGGCACCCATCATCGACTCGATGTCGCTTTCGCCGCTACAAATGATCCAATCAGAGACCACCCTCCTTCTGTCAAGTCTGAGCCTTTGATCACCAAGCAGAATTCCGCATCAATGCTTAAGTCGGCACTGAGAACAGGACCCAACAATGTCATTGAACTTTCTGATGACGACGATGACGACTACAACGAAATGCTGTCCAGAATATCCAAACGGCAGCGCCTGGAAAAGACTCAAGAAAGAAAGCCAAAGTCTACAGGTACTCGTAAATCTCCCCCGCCTCCAACGACCTCATCCTCTCATATAGCACCGCGGCCAACAACAACGACAACTTCCTCCAACGGCACGTCTCGAACCCCTGTTCCCAAATGGATGAATGAAGTTCATCAGCAGGCGCGCCCGGTTCACAATCCAACGCCTTCGACAACAACTTCATCCTACGGCAGTACGTACATCAATCGCCAGTCCACGCAACAGGTTATTCAAGGAGATCCTGTTTTTGTCGACATGCCACCCGGTTTTGTTCCGACCTGGGAGAATCCCATGCCGCGTCAAGCGATTCAGAGACCCGCCCGGCCCAAGCGCTTTGAACTCTCTCTTGTCAATGTCAAAGAGTTCACTATTACCGGACTGCCAGTGGATTGGGAGAGTGAGCCATCTTCTTTAGACGGACTTCGAAAAGTCATCAAGGATTTATCACGGGGCCATGGGAATGCAACCTTTGAGCGAGACAAGGCAGGGGGACAGGGGCGGTGGCACATTCCTTTGGTACGTTCTATCGCAGTATATTCCGTCTCTCTTCGGGGGCCCTAGGTGTGTCCACTGACGTTTTGCTTCTATAGGGTGCCTATCGGTCATTTTTCAACTATTTGATCAGTCAACCCCTCGTAACAGTCACTGGAATTCCGGAAAATCAACTCAAGATTGCATCCTTGGGGAAAGCACATTTAGATAAGGGATATCCTACTGTGAGCAAGATCGTTTCGTTGGGGGTTCCAAAGGGTTTGGCAATGGCACTAGCCCCGTTCCAGCGTGGAGGTGTGGATTTTGTAGTGGAAAAGGAAGGAAGGGCTCTCATTGCTGATGGTAGGTTGAAATGATAAAAATACCCACTTGTCCGAACATCACCTCACCATGGACGCTTGTTCTTGTGTTTGCAATAGAAATGGGTTTAGGAAAGGTACGTCGTTGTTTGCAATGAGTTTCAGGTGGCTGGAATGCGCATCACTCACATTTCACAATGCTGTCATGACTACAGACGGTACAGGGCATTGCCAGTATGGCAGTTTATCATCAAGAGTGGCCCGTTCTGGTGCTAACTCCGAGTAGTGCGAGGTATCACTGGGAGCATGAATTTCAGCATTGGTTGGGGAAATCAAGTCCCATCAATACAATGAAACCAAAGAAAGTGAGCGTCGGCGACGATGAACCAACCGAAGATGAAAACGATGTTGTCATGGATGAAAGTAAATGTATGCCACTATTGGAAGATTCGCAAATACACGTTCTTACATCTGGTAAAGATACGCTCATTCCGAACTCAAAAACCAAAGTTGTCATTTGTTCTTACGGTCTTGCTCCGTCGCTTGCAATGTCGGGAAAGTTAATGCCTGGACTGTTTCGGGTTGCCATTGTGGATGAAAGCCATATGCTCAAGAATATCAACGCCAAAAGAACCCAAAGCCTGGTACCTGTGCTTCATGCAACAACCCGGTGTGTACTGCTCTCGGGAACCCCTGCCTTGGCGAAACCGAGCGAACTTTGGCCACAGTTAAAGATTTTAAGTACTGAGAAAACGGGATGGTGGGAGAATGAGGAAGATTTTATCAGGACATATGTGAAGAATTCTTCTCCCCGGCGTCGAGCTGAACTCCACGCCATGTTGACAGGAACCGTCATGATTCGTCGGCTGAAGACTGTCATACTGAAGTCTCTTCCACGAAAGCTTCGCTCGAAAGCAGTGATCGATGTCAATACACCAAAAATGCGAAGTGATTTTCACTCTTGCATGATCTTGCTCCGAACGCAAAAGGGACAAGTTGGTAAACTGGCACGCCAACACACCGCTTTGAAATTGGATGAAGAAGATTTCGATAGCCTTGTCAAAAACCATGATATTCCAGAAGAGCTAACAAAATCCTTGAAACAAGAGTCAGACCGACGCTTCATCCAGGGACTCCAGTCCATTGAATATGCACTGTACACCACGCAAACATCGTTGAATGACGTCGAAAAGGAGCGCTTTCGTAGAACCAGCATTGAAAACTTACAACGAGAGCTTCAGGTTTGGTACTTTGAGCGGATACACGAGCACCGAGGCGCACAAACCATGTCGGGACAGGAAATCACCCAAAAAAGTGTCTTGATGAAAATGTATTCTCTTTCTGGACGTGCGAAAGTTCCCTTGGTGTCGCGACTGATTCGAAAGTGGATTGCTGACCCGTCCAAGGGTAAACTTTGTGTGTTTGCCCACCACATTTTCGTGCTTGATGAATTAGTTGCAGGTGCTGGATTGTCTAACTCTCGCGATAGCACGTCCAAGTATATTCGGATTGATGGCTCCACGTCTCCAAAAGATCGTCAGGCACAGATAAAAACTTTCCAAGAGGACCCCACTGTCAGAATTGCGATTCTGGGTATCACTGCTGCCGGTGTTGCTGTAACATTAACTGCGGCATCTACTGTTTGGTTTGCTGAACTTTTTTGGACTCCAGCCTTGATGATTCAGGCCGAAGATCGCTGCCATCGTATTGGCCAAAACGCCAGAGTCAACTGTCTGTATTTCGTGGCCACTGGAACACTTGACGAGCTGTTATGGAAATTGCTGGAAAAGAAATTCCGTGACCTGGGAGAATTTGTGGAGGGCCAGGAGAAGCAAAAGATTGTCTTGCACACAACATACCACGGAACAAAGAAACTCTATTCAATGTTTCGAGGAACAATAGATGATGACGAAGATGGCGCCGAAGGCACCGGTGACGATGAGAACGAAACTGAGGAAGGAACCGAACTTCTCAAACTTGAGAAAGACTTGCAAGGCAATATTGCTATGCTTGAAAGGGAGGAGTTGGCAATGATGAAAACTGAGGGGGACGACGACGAAAATTCTGACGAAGCCAAGAATCCTGAAAGTACAGCGAATTCTGCAGATACAGTCCTCGGTAGTACTGAGGACGAAGCAATTCTTTTGTCCGATGACGAAGAAGAAGATAGGAAGCCAAAACCGGAGTCATCGGAAAGTACCGCAGAAATACAGCCGAATGGAAGCACAACCCACTCATCATCAGCCAATGGTGCCAACAACCAGCAATTGGACAAATCTTTCAGTACTGAAGGTCCACTCAATGGGTGCTGTGGCTACACCATCGCATTCTCGGGAACATCATTTGGCGTTCAAATGTTCATGTATCACGGGAGACCAGTGGTTGGAAGAAGACTGGACTCTCGCTATGACAGGCCAGGTGCTGGTGATGTCGTCGTTGCCGTGAATGGAAACAAGCTACCGCTGATCAATGATATCAACCAAATTGTACAATACTTGAAGCTGTGTCTGTCCCAAGGAAGCTGTAGCATTTCTTTTATTGAGGTTCCAGCCCTGAAAGAAATGGTCACGCGCAAGTGGGAAGCTGAGCAAGCGGAACAATCTCAACAACCCCAACAAGAATACCTGCAAGCTGTTGCTAGAGGATTGTCGCGGGCCAAGAGTGAAAATGAACCTGTAATTGATCTTTTGGACGATTAGCTTTAATCATTGTAACATGAATAGCGCATACTCTAGATGTTATAATAATATGTAAATTTACTGCAATGTCTTTGCAAAAGACTTGAGAAGTTCGATTTGCTCCAACACCGAGGCCTTTGCAGTTCCTCCAATAGAACTCTTTCTCTCAACACTGACCTCGTAATTCCAAACTTCCAAAACGTCAGCTTCAAATCGCGAATCAATAGCTTGAAGCTGCTCCAAAGACAAAGTGTCGATAGGAACCTTTTGTTCCTCAGCCAAACGCACACAAGCACCACTGATGTGGTGGGTCTCTCGGAATGGGACACCCTTGCGCACAAGGTAGTCGGCCAAGTCGGTGGCCAACATTTCTGGGCTCAAGGCCTTCATCAACATCTCAGGGTTGGGCTTCATGGTGCAAATGACGCCAGTGGCAATGGCCAAGCAATCCTTAACAGTGTCAACGGCATCGAAAAGAGGAACCTTATCCTCCTGCAAATCCTTGTTATAAGCACGAGGCAACCCCTTGAGCGTGGCCGTCAAACCTACGGCCTTTCCCAAAGCAATTCCAGCCTTGCCACGAAGCAACTCGAGGGCATCAGGGTTCTTCTTTTGAGGCATCAAAGAAGATCCAGTTGCGTAAGCATCATCGATATCAATTCCCTTGAGCAAATTGTTGATAATGACATCCTCAGCAAATTGACTGATGTGAGTGAGCATGACAGCATGCCACATGAGGAATTCAACAACGAAATCGCGATCGCACACAGAATCCAAAGAGTTAGGAGTGACTCCATCGAATCCCAATTCTGCAGCGAGGAACTTTCTATCGACACCAAAAGCATTTCCAGCCAAGGCACCGGATCCCAAAGGACATTGGTTGGCTCGGGGAATCATATCTTGAAGTCGTTGAGCATCACGGATGAGGGGGCAGAGGTGACTGCACAACCAATGTGAGAAACGAATGGGCTGAGCAGGTTGCAAGTGAGTGTATCCAGCCATGAGAACATCGATGTGCTGCTTGGCAACGTCAGCTCCAGCCTCCAAGAGGGTAGCCATATCCTTAAGAATATCCCTCTCTGCCTCGACAGTCCACAACCGGGTATCGGTAGCAACTTGGTCGTTACGAGAACGTCCAGTGTGCAACTTTCCTCCCGTAGGTCCAATAATTTCGGTGAGGCGACGCTCATTGGCAGTATGAATATCCTCGTCACCAGGCTTCAAGACAAAGACTCCCTCTTCCCATTCCTTGTAAACCTTTTCCAAACCCTCAACCAAAGCCTTGACTTCTTCCTCAGTGATAATGCCAATCTTGCCAATCGCCTTGGCGTAAGCAATAGATCCACGAATATCTTGTGCCCACATTCTACAAGAAGAAAGGAATGATTTGTTAGCGAGAATCCTAAATTCTCGTCGGTCGAATGACCGTCGACACAATTAATAATGCAGTGGATTTCTCACCTCTTATCGAAAGAAATACTCTCATTGAACTTCTCCATGATGGGGTCAACTCCCCCCTTGAAGCGACCACCAGCACCGAAAAGGCCTCCTCGATCTCCAGCAGCTACAGCAACAAACATCACCAAATCGTTGGTCAGAATATGTGGCATGGGCACATTACCAAGTCTCGCAAGGCTTCCAACAACAAGTAGTTCCTGAACCTTTGGTAACTTACGTTTATCAGACGACATGTTGTAGTTTCTGTTGAGTGTTGATGAAAATGACGCAGGGGACAGGAACGAAAAATATGATTCCTCGTTACAGCTTGATAGTCAATGTGCTTGATGTGCCGTACTTGTACCCGATAGCCAAAGATTTCTACTAGTACGAGAAAGAACGGTTTGGTGAAAATTCATCCTGGGCGTCCCTTCGAGGGGAGAATCTGCGACTCCGATGACCTGGACGACGTACTGACAAGAATTCTGCGTGTCAAGCCCATCACCCACCATTTTTTGTGTCGCTCCTGCCGGAAGGTTGCTGAGCAAACACCCGACCATGGCAGAACATCATCCCCTTCGTGGTCTGGAGGATGGCAATTATACTTCCAACTGGAATCAACTCAATAAAAGTGCAGAGAAACTTGCTAAACAGTCTCCATGTGCTGACTTGCCAAACCTCGACCATGCCACTATGAATGACTTTGACAAGGTCTACGAACCCAGTGATGACACCTACTTGTTGGTGGACGGGATGCTAGCAGACGTCAGTGCCAATGATCAACGAGACAGTATTCAAACAATTATGGAAATTGGAAGTGGTTCAGGCGTTCCTATTGTATTTCTATCCAAACTTTTGCCCCAAGCCCATCCAATGGCTATTGATATAAATCCAGACGCCCTCGATTTGACGAAACGCACCGCCCTGGCCAACAACGTGGACAATATCCAAATGATCCAAAGCGATCTGGCTTCGTCCCTGCTACCTGAATGGAAGCACAAAATGGACGTTGTTATTTTTAATCCGCCTTATGTACCTACGCCCGACGACGAAGTTCAAGGAGATGGAATCGAGGTTAGCTGGGCAGGTGGGCTAAGGGGACGGCGAGTCATTGATCGTGCCATTCCACAAATAGCAGATTTGCTGTCGAGACCCCATGGGGTATGCTACATGATTACGGTAGACGACAATGAACCCGAGGAAATGGCAAGACTTTTCAGAGAGGTGGGATGTGACATGGTTCCATTCGTACGACGACGAGCCCGGAATGAGTACCTCACGGTCCAAAAAGTTACCGTGTCCCAGCGATAGATAGAAAATGCTATAGAGACAAGAATCTACTTTTTGTTCCCAGCACTACCAACCCAGCTATACGAGTCCACCCAATAGGGCACGCTTGGCGGAACGATCGGCACCTTCCTTCATGGGTTTCAGCTGTTTGTGTCGTTTCTTTGTTCCAGCTTTTCCTGCTACTACCGGCTCTTTCTCTCCTCGCTTGCGCTTACGGTCTTCGATCATATCTAGCTTCTTGCCTGTTTCTACCATCTCCACATAGGCAGCAGTCTCCCGCCTGGCTTGCATCATCTCAACACGCAGCTTTTGTTCCCGAACACGTCTTTCGTACGCCACTTTTTCTGTGAGATGAGACCACTTGAACTTTGGAAGGTACTTTAGATTCCACAAATCACCTAGCAAATGGGAATACAGTAACAGTGAGAAGATTGCATATGGAATGACACACAAAGAAGCACACATGGGAGTCGTACCAAAATGTGGATTGCGTTTGTGCATCGAAATAGGAGTGGTGTTGAGACTTTGAGCAATATGTTTCGCCTTGCGTTTGTCAGAAAATTCCACCCATCCCTCGGTATATCGCTTGCCGCCTGCATTTCCGGTTTCTTTGCGTCGTCGTTTTCGGACAGTAGGGTCCTCTTCTACCAAATATACCCGAGTAACTTCAGCGAACTCACTCAAGAGAGACTTGATTTTAGTTGGTGTCATCTTTGGAGGAATCCGGGCAATATAGACAACGCCGCGTTTCTTGAGCTTTTCATTGAAGTTCTCCGTTTCGGTCAACGACAATCGATGGACCTTTGCTTTCTTGGGTGCAACTTGTTCTTCATCGTCTTCTTCACCATCGTCACCAATATCATTCATTTCAACTTCTTCTTCTTCTTCCTCTTCTCCCACGGACTCTTCCTCGCGGTTATCATTGTGGTCCTCGGATTCACTGTCGCTCATGGTCTTCAGAATAATATTGTTGCAGAGGAATTGTGTCGGTGGTTGTTTTTTCACTGGTGGTGACGAGGGTCAGACTGTACGACCACAGCGACTACTAGTACATGGTAAGATTCCGAGTTCCATCGATGACCTCAGTCAGAACACGATCTTTCGACAGAACAATTCGAAAATCTGCAATCCACCCGAAGGACATATTCCGATTCATCCTGTTGTCTTTGGTTGTCCTGTCGCGGCAAGTGGTACATTCTACCAATCTTGTTGGATACTCGTGAGAGAATGCGTTCTACAAAGACGCTTCTTCGACATGTCAAGCAACGAGACTGGGATGGAGCGAGGTTGCGTGTTCTACATTTCCCCTCCGATGCCCATTTTCGAAGCAGAGATTTACGAATGCCCCTTCATTGGCTCTGCCTATACCGAGCTCCAAAGGACTTGATCGAACTCGTTATTGAAGCCAACCCTGGGGCAATGTACGTTCCTGATGCAGAAGGGTGGACACCTCTCCATTTGGTTATTTTGTATGGTGGCAGCAACGCAACGGTCATGCTCCTCATTGAGCGAGGGGGGACATTGGCAGTTTCCCTTCACAGCCCTTCTGGTGGCACCCCTTTGCATTTAGCTTGTCGTCACGGCTCTTCACCGGATATCCTACAAGCTCTGGTAGCTGCGAACCAGACATTGGCTAGTACCCCGTCAGATAATGGTACCAAACCAGCAGAAGTGTTGTGTCAGCAGTTTTCGAAGCGGCACAAGCATGCATTTCGGCCACTACCCGAACAGCACGGGGAGGTGTCGCGACAAAAGGGAAAGTTGGACGACCCTGAAGTTAGAGCTTTCAGCGAACGTATTCAAGTCCTCCTGCGTGCTGTCAAAGAAAGGAGCGGTACCCCGTTGCAAAGACAATTTCTGATTCATGAGCTCCTTCAGCATTTATCGTCTCTCGGTGATACCACCGAGTTTCTGGACGTGGCAGTTCACCTTTATCCAGAGCAGTTGACAATGCCTGATTTGGAAGGGAATCTTCCTCTGCATCTCGCAGCCACTACATGTGGTGAATTGCGCAAGGATGCTTTGGCTATCCTGGTCTCTGCATGTCCAGCAGCCGCAAGGCTCTGGAATCGCAACGGTGAGTTGCCGCTGCACGTGGCTTTGAAGGGAGGTCAACGAGTTTGGGGCAACAGTCTTCAAAAACTGTTGGAAGCACATTATGCTGCCTTGGAGGAACGTGACAAACCGACTGGCCTGTACCCCTATCAACTCGCGGGCGCCATTTCTCATGGGAAACACCGGTATTCGTTGGGAACCATTTTTGAACTAATGACAGCATGTCCTCATGTAGTCTCCGTCTAATACTCAGTCTAAAACTTATAGGAACTGGTAGAACTGTTATGGGATACATGCAGCACAAATGACATCGAAACCGGCATAGGCTTACTGCCGAGCGATAACCTTGAAATCGTTCTCGGCAGGGAACAATGTTGGGAAGTAGATGAAGTTGTCTTCATCTGGTCTCTCACCAACGCGCTCGAATCTATAGTCGGTGGCAACAACACCCAAGAAAACGCAGAGCAACATCTCAGCGTAGCGGCGACCAGGACACTTGTGCTGGCCTCCTCCGAAGGTCATGCACTTGACAAACTGACTGTCTTGATCCTCACGTTCAGGAAGGAATTCAGCACTGACACCATTTACACGGGCGGCATAGAAAAGGGAAGGGATCAAAATGGCACCGGCGGGCACGTTGTGACCGTTGACAACAGAATCCTTCTTACTGAGGTGTGGGATCATAGGAACAGGGGGCTTGTGGTGCAAGATTTGGTTGGCAACACGAGAAATGTAGGGGAAGAGAGAGGTATCACCAATCTTGTCTGCGAGTCCAGATCCTTCCTTTCCAAGAACAGACTCCACCTCCACCAACATCTTTTCCATGACATCATGGCGTGAATCCAAAATATCAGCTCCATAGGTCAAAGCAGAGTTGGTAGCATCCTGGGCGGCAAAGAGGAAATCCAAGACGCAACGAGCGACATCATCATCCTCGCAGCAAGGAACTTGTTGGGGGTCGACACCAAGTTCCTTAGCCTTGTCTGAGATATCCTTTTGCCACCTCTCAAGGAGGCATCGGGGCTCGTTTCCTGCGGCAATGTACTCACGAGCAGTAGGAACAATGTTCCGAACAGTGGCTTCGATGCGGTTCTTGGCTTCAATGGCAGTCTTGAGGCGACCAATAAACGTGATAGGGGGACCCAAGAATCCCATGGTGAAGGCCAAAATGTCCTCCTCTAGGTGAACACGGGTATCGTCGTTCAAGTAGGGGCCAAGGAAAGACTCCTGTGAGGCGGCAGCAGCCATGGAACGGAAGGCAATTCGCAAGTCGACAGTGGTGTTTCCCTCGGCGCATTGCTTGGCGTACTTGCCCAAGTACTTGCGGATGACCATCTCTTGGCAGCCAGCATACTGCTGAAGAGCCTCGGCACTGAAAAGAGCAGGGGACAGAACCTTTCTGACTTCCTTGTGGGGCTCCTTATCCAGATAGATAAGGTTCTTCTCTCCAAAGAGCCACTTGGCGTTGGGGTGAGCATAGATGCCGTAGGTTCCCTCACCTGTCAAAATTTGACGGCAGGCCTTAGGATCAGTGACGAAAATAAGAAACTTTCCGACCAAAGAGTTGGTACACAAACCATCCTCGGAGGCCATGGCGATGTCGGCCATTTCAGCCCAGAAACGGTCGGGAAAGACGAGCATGGCAAAGACCGTCATCAAAGGCAAAGTGTAAGGAACTCCAGCCATACTTCCCTTCAAGTAGTAATAGCGAGAGGCATCAATGCAGATCAAGCCCAAGATGAAGCGCATGTACGCCTTGTACTGAGGCGACAACACGTAGTAGGTAGCAGCTAGGAAAATGGCACTGTAGAGATTGAGTTCCCAATGCAGACGACGAAAGGGAACCTTGCGGCTGCGCCTGGGGACTTCCCAAGGGGTAGACTTGCTTCCATTGCTGGCAGGGACCTCAATGGTCTCACTAGAGTAAGAGGACTGGGGGGCAGGACAAGGTGGCATGGTAGCGACGGATGATCTTCGAGTCCAGAAAATGACAAGTTGACTTTGACCGACCCACTGCCACTACGGTACGATACCAGGTACTGGTACTGGTACTGGTCGAGGACGTGTACAGCGCGATGATACCACCGCATTCTGGTTCACCTGCCAAAACAAGAACTGATGAATCCATGGCCAATCGAAGCGACGGGCCGCGGCATTTCTATTCCGTTGAGGATATCAACTTGGTAATCTTCTATATTCAGAAAGGAAGGAAGCCAAATAGATCCTATGTCTTTCATGAGTCCACCACGCTCGGATGAACCCGAACCACCTGGGTTTCGAATATCGGGAATCGGGACTCGCCCATTCATGACCACTTTTTTTTCTCTTCGACCTGTACTCGCGTTTGGCTCGTTCTCATGAATGCATTGACACACCACAACAACCAAGACAAGCTACTCGTAACGGTATTGAAAAAGATGGACTGTTGTATTACGGTAGTTTAAGGTACTACCACGCCTCCACCCAACTCACCCTCTTCCCTATTGCTAGGATCGTCATCATGCGGAAAATTAGAGGCATGGTGGCCGTTCTGTTGAAGTTGGTTGGGGTCACTTCTTGGAGCCCCCCAACGATTTCTCCGAGGTGTGGTTCCAGCTGGGGAGCGAATGGCAAATTCCCTATCACCACCGTTGGTTGCTGGTGAGTAGCTATTGCCATATCGATCTCCACTCTCACTCCGAGACCTTGCTCGACGACTGGGTCGTTCGTCGGCGTACGACTGTTCCCGACGTCCTCTCCGACCACTATCGCGGTCTCGTTTGATGCTCCTGCTCCTCTCTCTGCTTCGATCTCTTGATCTTCGCCTATAGCTGTGCCGTTCCTCGTAGTCGTACTGGTAATCGTGCTCGTCGTATCTTCGCCGCAGATCATCGTCCCTGTACCTGTCGCGAGAAGAGTACCGAGAGTCATCGAAACCGTAATCTTGGGAGGCCGTGTAGTAGCCGGCACCATCGCTGCATCCGTATCCCCCGCCATTGCCGTATCGAGAGGGCCGGTGCAGTTCAAACTGATCGCCATAGTAATCTGAATATCTATCATCACCTCGACGATATGAGCGATCGTATCGTTCCGCATACCGGTCGTCATAGCGCGAATCACGGTCCCTGTCTCTTTCGTATTCACGTTCGTCGTAGCGACCACGATCATTGTATGATTGTTCCCGGTACGAATAGGAGGAGTACCCACCACCTGGAGAATCATCCTGATAACGCCACGACATTGACTTCTCTGAGGTACGATGAACCGGTGCCGGAGAATGGTCCTGCCGTTCCATATCTCTGAAAGACGAGCCTGCATTAGGGGAGGTGTGTGGCCGATCATAACGAGGCTGCATTATCTCTCGGCGGTCCCGGTGCTGTTGACTGGAGCAGTGCCCCTTTTCTACAGTTCCAGGATTTGAACTCCAAGAGCTAGGGACTCCCTTGCCGGGGGATCCAGAATGGCGAGAGAGAGATGGTTGTTCGTTGTGTGGTCCCTCCCTTGTCATCGCACTCGGGTTTGAAGGGGCCCTCGGCGACGGTTCATTTCTACCACCATTGGGCAGGTTTCTATGGAACTTGTCACGGGAACGTACAATTCCAGAATTTCTCTTGTCCCCAACAACGATTCCATTTTCTCTTGTCATCTTGTCGGTTGACTTCTCAACTGGCCCTTGACTTATATGACCCAGCAAAAGCGAGCCAGTTTGTTCATTGGGCACTGAAACTCCTTTCCGAGGAATCCGATTGCCTTGTGATGGAGGTGGAGTACTTTCTCGAGTAAACTTGGTTACCTTGGGTTCAGGGACAGAAGTCTTCTTCTTCGGAATCGTGAATACAGGCGCTGGAGCATCTTCAGCTTCGTGTGCTGTTTCATCGGGAGTCGGAGCTGGTTTCTCTGAAACCTCACCATGCGGCTTAGTTTCTTTCTCAACGTCCTCTTCTGAGTCTGTATCTTGAAGCGCCGAAACACCATTGGACCCGCGGGATTTGTCCGTAGATTCGCCATCTGACTCATGAACAAATACCCCCGCCATCGAGGAGTCTACCGCATTCAGAGAAATGGAACTTTCTCCGTTATCGGCACTTGCTTCGTCAGATATGACAGTGGGTTTGGTTGTTGAACTAGCCGACTTGGCACGTTGTGGGATGACCTTCCGTTTTGAGGCGGTGGGTTTCTTTTTTGGAGGCCGTTTCTTGACACCGGCTGAAGACACCAGTGACTCCTTGGCATTCTCAGGATTTGAGACCTTCGAGTACAACGGAGCAAGTCGACCTGAGCCGACTTCGACCCACTCATCACTCTTGGCATTAGAATTTGCCCTTTGAATCATAACCCGATCAGTGCCTGCGGTAAAATCAACCT
This sequence comes from Nitzschia sp. Nitz4, assembly GCA_013372465.1. NCBI lineage: Eukaryota > Bacillariophyta > Bacillariophyceae > Bacillariales > Bacillariaceae > Nitzschia > Nitzschia sp. Nitz4. The sequence continues at coordinate 33,268 of WXVQ01000032.1, read as the reverse complement.
TGACAACAGTTCCAACAAACCAAGTGACGTTGTCCTCGTGCAATACATCAAAACGAGCTACGCTGCTGGTGAGCACAGCAAGACAAAAATTATCCACACTTTCGACGGAACACATACCTCCAAGTCGCAGGTCGTCTGCGGAAGGAAACTCCTCCGAAGGTTCCGGCACTTCAATGGCAACGGCGCTCCCATCAGCTAGTACTTGGGCATCCGCTGCTTCATCCCATTCGTCTTCGGGTGCATCGCATGATGCCGACGCAGGGTTCCAAACATTGTCCGTGCAAACAAACTTCTCTGAGAGCATGTCGATATCAACATTCCAAGGTACTTTGCGCCACTTCTGACAGTCAGGGTTTTCGCATTGCACCCAGTTTGAAACGGCCTGTGCGGGCCTTCCCTCATCTACACTAGACAGTAAGCCATTTGATGTACCTCCATTTTGTGTTGCGCTTGTTGTATAGAAGCTGGAAAGTGTTCGAACAACCTTGTTAACGCCACTGTCATCACCTGTCACTAGAAAATCTAGGATGGGTGACCCAAGTGGGAGCCACTGTTTGCTTGCATCCGGAACAACTACATCATCTTCCTTGTCCACAAACGCCTTCCGAATATCGTCGGGCCATGGATTTCCACGTTTGGTAGAGTCCGTAAACCATTCAATAAGTCGCCTTCGAATACTGGATTGATAGCTTGTGGCTCGTTCAGTGTACGAGTTGGTGACTGTAGTACCGTCGACTTTCCAGCATCCTTTCATCGTTGGCAGCATAATGCACCCCAGCAAATCAGGAAGACCTGGCTTTTGCCCGACACCGGCATTATACCACTGTAACAATTGAGAGATGACATAATCTCCCTGATAATCGATTGCGACATTCGAAATAATATCTTCAGGGTTACAGAACCGATTTTTTCCTTTCCTGCTGTGTTTGCTCCCGTGGGCAGTCTCATGTGAAGCGGCACTAGGACTGTCAAGTCCTGTTGAGCATACCCCTGGTGAAATCGCTTCACAGTTTCCGCACTGTTCCTCTTCGTCAACAACAGAGACAGGTACACTGTTTCCAAGCTCCCGAGCATACACTTCGATAGGGGAGCTCCGTAGCGGTGCGTACGGTTTGACGGAGAAAAAGTTTCCGGTTTGGGCATAGATAAGCAACAAATCAGCTGCCTTTTCAATCTTGAAGCGCTTATTGAAATGTTGCAGCCAAGGATCAAGCTCGGAGTCTTCTTTTGAACCTTCATGAGAAGTTATGTCAGTGTCAGTGCGAGGGGATCCTCCTCCAAGTCGAACCTCTACTACTCCAACCATCTCATCCAATAGTTTGCGGATCTCGGAGTGCCTTGAATCATTGTCATCTACGCTGTGAACTAGTTTTTTCCGCCGAGCTGCCTCCTTCTTGACAGCAGCTCTGTGCTTTTTGATAGCTGAGGCCATCTGATTTATCCCATCAAGGAGATTTTGTCGTAGTTGTAGGAGAGCAGAGTTGAGCCGTTGTCTCCCCTCGAAAGGGGATATTGACACTTCAAGTCGAGCTTTGGTATCATCCCACGGGAAACCAAACTTCTCCAGGTCCTTGTATTCTTCGATTGTTTTATCAACTGAGGCCCTAAGATCCGGGCTAGCACAGGAATCAGAGTGCAGGTATTTCTGGAGCTGACGAACAATGCCCTCATCGTGGTTCCACATCCACGCCACTACATGTTGGTCAGGCATAACATTGAGAGGTGAATGGATGGAATCACGTAAGCTCTTGTCACTTTCCTCAACATTGTCCACCCTGTCTTGACGGCCTGTCAAGCAAGTTTCGCGGTGTCGGTCAAGTACACGCCCGATGCGGCTCAAAGTTTGAGTTAGTTGCTGAATGCGCTGTTCCATTGCACTAACACCTTCAGCGTCAGCTTGTTGAAAGGAAATTTTCTGAGGTTGTTTGGGAGTTTTGTCTACGTTCTCTTTGTTTCCTGCCTTTGCGCTCTTTTTCGACTTTACACCCTTCGATGGCGCCTTTGAACCCTTTGACACTCTCTTCTGTCTTTGTTCTTCCAGTTTTGCCTTTTCCCTACCTCCAGCTTTTTCCCAGTCCTCAAATGCCTTCTCTTTCCAACTTTCCTTTGCAGCACTATCCAGGGAATTCCAATAGGTTGATGCCAACTTTTGAATCTCACGTTTGAGCTCCATACCAGCCAATTCCTTCTTGTCTACATCCTCCGCAAGCAGTGAGACAAAATACTCCCGTTGCTTCCGGGAAAAATAGAGGAATGTAGGCTCTGGCCTGGATCCTTTGACGGGTTTGTCGTCCTCATCAGACCCCCCATTCACTGTGTCCTCTTCAATGCGAGCTGTGCTTCGTGGTACGGCATCCTCTACAGAGTCACTGGGTTCTACTTCCGCAAGATCATTACAAATCAGAGCAATGGGAAGTGCCCGTCGTTCATACTCAATATAGCGCAATGTGTCTGCAACGTATGTCCTGAGCCAAACAGGGACAATGTCCATGGAGTCCAAGCTTGAGCTCAAACCTGTAGTAGCTTGAGCTTTTCTTCTGTTGACGCTGACGGCCCCGAATGAAGCTGTTTGGAATCCGTGACGTTTGAGGATATTGTCATCATCTTCGGACATAATTTGCTTAGTACTGCCTTTAATGAGGTTGGCAAAGCGTACAGCAATTGGAGAGTTGCGGTTCAAAACTTGTTGGTAACAATCAGCAGTTGCGAAATGCAGGAATGATCCCCTGCAGTGACCATGTCCACAGAGGCACACAGCAGACTGAAACTCAATTAGAGATTCAGTAACTGCATTGTAGTCGAATGTAAGTTCGTCACCAATTGTCATTTCTCGTAGTGTGGTCATGGCCAATCGAAGTTCACCGTTAACAGCTACAACTCTGACCTCACATGAAGGCTGACAGCTGTGTGACAACATTGATCCATAGCCTGACTTCCTCGAGGCATCCACGAACAGCAGACCATATCCTCTCGGATCATTTTGGGGGCGCTCGAGTGCCATGTTAAAAAAATCTGGCAGCACAGGCTTGAGACCTTTTTTTTCTTGTACTATGGAAATGGCGTCCGTCTTTTCTCCCCAACGCCAGGAAGGGTACACTTCACCGCGGTAAAACGTCACTAGGCGGTTTGGCTCCAGCTTTTCACACAAAACGATCGAGCCATGCCCCTTCGGGTGAACACGAAAGAAGTCTGGACCTAGGCACTCTGTAGCTCGACGCAACAGATTCGCTGCTGCACGTAACCAAGGAGGACCGACGCTCGATATCTTCTTCATGAGTCCCCGGCCCAAGAATGTGGCTTCCCACTGTTCATGCGTTGTACTGCCCTCCCCCCGCAGTGATGTCGAAAGATCGAGAGGTAGCCCTTCAAGCATTCTGGCAGCGTTTGCTAAGTTGTAGGCCATATCCTCAGGACAAGCATTGATCGCCGGAAGTAACCATTTCTCGATAAAAGTGAGTACAATATCAGAGCTGAACTCAGTTTCAAGGCAGATTGTGACATTCCTCCGTGTATAGCAATCGATACCCCATACTGGTTGTTCAACAATCTCAGGGTGAGACTCCACTCCTTCCAAAACGTCAGACGTAACGTGTTCCACACCCATTGCTTCTGCCTCCCAGTTCGCACTTTTCAACTCGCGTTGTTCCAACACTCCCATCTCAGTCATAACCCTGTCCTGTACAGCAATCAAAAGGGTTTGCATGGAGGCTGCAACCTGTGCTTTGATAACTCCGTCATCTATTGACATTGCCAAAGCCGCCTTTTGTCTCTCACTTGACTTTTCGGAAGCCCCTAGAAACGATTTCATCCAACCTTCGCTCTGTCCTGTGTCATCGTAGGTATAGGCAAGTCCGACGAAACTATCAGGCAAAGTGGTGCGGAGCTCGTATGTTGCAATTCGCTTGTCAACCTCTGACAAGCCCGCGCAAACTGCATCTTCACGAAGCCGAGTATATTTACGCTCGGGAAAAGCTAAGAAAAGTGCGGTTAGAGAGGAACCAACAACACAACAAGAAAAATGTGAAAGGGACGTACCGTCTTGCTTCCACTTAGATTGCATTGCAGCTTCACTGTTGGGAGACTTGTCCAAAGCAAGACCAAATCTGTGACGGTCGTTTGCGGTGGCAATTTCATTGAGATGCTTCAACCCAATTTTTTCGAATATTGAGTGCAGTTGCTCCTTTATTCTTTCTGCTGCATGATGGAGAGACCCCGGCCCCCTTGCACTTTCTTCCGCGTTTCTCTCCAGAGCAGCGTCACACATTGATTCTACATCTTGTTTGAACAAGTTCCAGTCGATACCCTTTGGATGTAGCACAGGTATGAGGGATTTCTTTGGGATTCGTCTGTAGTTCTTTTTACCAACTGCTTTGAAATATGGCACCAGAAGTTTCACCCTTTCTTCATTTTCCAAGCGGGCTCTGTCGAGAGTGTAGCGTCCATGATCCATGCGTTGACGAATTATCACAAAATTGTATGGCGCATGTGAGGGAAACTGAGGGCCCACTCCTTGATTTTGGCTTTGTGTTTGAGATTTCTCGACCCCCGCCTTATCTGAATCATCAGTGTCCATGTGCACTGGTGTCATTTCTTTCTCTTCAACTTGGGTAGAACCAATACTGGCAGGGGCAACATTTCCATCAGTAGTAGTAGAATTCCCTTCTTCCTGTACATCAACCCCAACTTTATCGGAAGGGAAATAATCTTCCTGAAATTCGGGGGGTACTTCACTTCCAAAGAAATTATACGCATCAATTTTCTCCAAGCGACCAAGGCTTCGTTCAAACTCCCGCCGATGTCTTTCATATAGGTCCACTCCTTGACTGTTCGTTCCAATAACGGTTGGCTTATCTTCAGTTGTTTTTCCTTTTGAAACTTTAGAAGCTTTCTTCGTATTGCTCTTGGCCCTTTCCGTGGCAGTTTTCTTTTTCTGTGGACCGGTCTTATTTTTCTTCTTTGGAACCTTGGTTGGCACAACGGCATTGGTTGTTTCCACAGGCTCTGGCTTTCGTCTCTTGCGAGACTCCCTCGAGTCCCCCACCATTCCTTCATTTGAGGCCGTAGTATAGAGCAAATCTGCTCTAAAGGCACCATTCAACTTTCCACCGAGGACTAGATCCAAGTCATAGACAAAGGGATGTGAATTCTCCAAGGTTGGACCAACAGGAGTTGCTCGGGTTACTCGACCTAAATCTCCAGATAAGTCTTTCAGCTTAGTAGTGCGCCTGTATTGTATTTTTTGTGAGCCTTGCGAAGAACTTTCAACGTGAGCAGCGACACATCCAAACTACTTACGTGGAGTTTATCCGAACCAAGTCACCTCGTTTCAAAACTTTGGTGGCAGTATTCTCCACCCCAGTTGTATAGTTCTCACGCAACATAGCCTCCGCCATACTGTCAGTCCTTCAATCGAAGAAAGGCAAGTTCGGGTGGCTCTCCACAAAATGGTTTCGGTTTCAGAGGGTGTACAAAAACGAAGAAATGCCGGCAACTTTCTCCTTCAATCACTCGACACCTCAAAATCTTCAAACAACCTGTATTTGCGGCTCTTATACCAGCATTAGCCAGAAAGTTCTTCGATATATGTAGAACCGGGATGTGGTTCTTGGTGGATATAGTATCGCTTTTGTTGACGAGTGAGTTGTTGGTGAAAGGGGAATAGCGTGGTGAAAAAATGCTCAACATGCATTCTCAATGCAGCGAGGCGAGCCTCAACTTCGTCTGTCTGCCTGCTTCTACGCCTTCCCTCCAAATGGACCACCCGTAGCCATGGTACTCAATCCTACTACACGAGATCACCCCAACGCGTGCCATCCGCCCTCCAATGTCGCGCCATTTTTTCGACACTTCTGGTCACAATTTGCCTGCCTGTGTTGCAGTACGGTACGACTGGCTGTACCACCGTGCTGTATAGTAAAGTGGATTAAACTTCACTTCATTTAGCATAGTCCTTCATGCCCCTTCACCATTCTTGAACTCTCCTGATGCTATCAAAGAACGATGCGCTAACCCCTCTAGAGACGTGATGAGGAGTCGGCCTTTCAGAGTCCATCGGATGATGTTGTTGTTGGGTCGGAACGAGTCACGTTTGGTGACATCATGTATACCACCACCAAGTCGAAGAACTTTCAAAGATGAGACTTCCCAACCTACCGGTAGTGTAGGAAGCAATACAAATTCCTCGCCATGACCCCTTGGTTCTAAATCTCGAGTGACTCGGAATTCTCACTACAGAAAATACCATTCGGTGTTTGCTGTATCAAGAAATCCCACACTACCAACGATTTCTGTGTCACTGCAGTGGGAGACCATGTCGTCAATTTGCGACTGCTACAAGAAAAGGGGGCATTCTCTCACATCCCCGCCTTGGATGCCAACGTGTTCTCCTCGTCGACCCTGAATGCTTTCATGTCCACCACCCCTCAGGTTTGGTCTGAAGTCAGACGATCCATCCAAGATTTGTTCAACGGGAATGTGGATCTTCTCAGTTCTGACCCTGCTTTGCAAGATGCTACTTTGATTCCTATAGATCAAGTGGCCATGCAATTGCCATGTACTATCGGAGACTACACAGACTTCTACTCATCACGAGAACATGCTACCAATATTGGCATCATGTTCCGCGGCAAAGATAATGCCTTGCAGCCAAACTGGTTGCACCTTCCTGTTGATACCACGGACGTTCGTCCACTGTGCAGGTTAGCGGTGAGCCAGTTGTCCGGCCCTACGGGCAGCTGCAGTCCGACCCGACTGATCCGTCCAAGGGAAGCGTCTACGGTGCCTGTAAACTCCTTGACTTTGAGCTGGAGGTGGCATTCTTTGTGGGTGGCCCACCATCGAGCGGCCCGCTGTCCATGGCAGAGGCCAAGAAGCGTATCTTTGGCTTCTGCTTGATGAATGATTGGTCTGCCAGGGATATCCAAAAGTGGGAGTACGTCCCTCTTGGCCCATTCACTGCAAAGAATTTCGCGACAACCATCTAGCCATGGGTGATATCGATGGAAGCCCTGGAGCCCTTTTCAACTCCAACATCTGCCGGGAAGCAAGACAACCCTGTTCCTCTAGAGTATTTGCAGGACCCTACATAATCTTCCTACGACGTAGCCTTGACTGTGGAGTTGCAGTCCGAGTCCATGGACAAGCCGACCTGTCATTTGCAAGTCCAACTTCTCCAACATGTACTGGAAGGCAGCTCAACAGCTGGTGCACCACGCCGTGACGGGCTGCAAAATGAACCCCGGCGATTTGCTCGCTAATGGCACGATCTCAGGCTCTACTGACGATTCCTTCGGGAGTATGATTGAGCTGAGTTGGGAGGGTACCAAACCAGTGAAGTTGGAAGGGGGTGAAGAACGGAAGTTTTTACAAGACGGCGACACGGTAACATTGAAAGGGGTTTGTAGCAAAGATGGTTTTGGTAAAGTTGGCTTTGGAAGTTGTAGTGGGGTTGTCCTTTCCGCTGGAACGAAAGTCTCGCCCCCTCCAGTCCCCCCACCAAGGTACACAGACTTCAAACTATATAATTCGAAGATGGCCACCTACTGAGTCAAAACTCGCGTCGAGCCACTAGCATTGTCGGTGAACTCCAATGTTGGGACTTGCGGGAGGGGATTCTTTTCAACAAATTGTTGTTTTCTATGTTCCCCGCCAATGATGTCAACGGGGATCGTTTCCACTGAGATCTCCTTGGCGGCAAGTGCGACACGCACACGCCATGCAGTGCTGGATTGCCAATTGCCAATATCTAGACATCATTTAATGACAAGATAGCAGCTTGTGAGATTGTTGAGACTATCAATTCAAGCATTCAACCGTTGCAAAACACTGTCTTCATGGATCGTTTGCAAGATTTATCTGAGGGCAAGATAGTATCTATTGATATTGCTCGAAAAGTAACTCGAGATGGACTCAAAATGGTTGAAATCCTGGTCAGTCGTCACCGCAGCCAGCAGTGCAACGCCAAGGGACCTTTTTGTGTTGGGAGCTTTGCCTCGACAATCGCTAATGCATTTCTGGTTCCCCAACTGTACAATGCACGTTGGTTTGACATAGATGTGGACAAGGAATATCCAACACTTGCTGGTATTGATAGAGCGTGCTCGGAACACCCCTGGTTTATTTCCACTCATCCTATTGAACAAATTGGGGCTCAGCCCTAGCGCTCGAGAGTTGTTCAAATCAAACAAGGCGAAGCAACAACTGCCTCTGTGGTACATTTTCAGGGGGTGCATAATTCTCCTTTTTGACTAGAGATACTAAATTTCGTAGACCGGACTTGCAACATGTCTCCAGTTCGAATTTAGTATTATATTCACCTCCAACCATCACAGATTCCGCATACACCGCTACATGTAACTGTGAATTCTGTTGACGTGACATTTTAGAACTATGTCCTCTTGTGAACTCTTGAAAAGAGGAGCCCTGACTTTCATGTTACTCACTTCTTAACCATCTTGAATGTGCAGCTCTAGATACCATGGCCCAGTACTGACTTCAAACCATAAAATTGGAGTTTACCGACGCGAGTTTTGACTCAGTCAGTGGCCATCTTCTAGTTTCTAGATGGAATTCATCCGGAAAGACCACTCTTGACGTTCAAGTTGGGGCTCAGCCGGTTTCAGTGCAGAATGGATAACAAATAATCTGCAAGGAGTGCAATCGACTCAGGCTGGCCTGTTTGTCTATACGGCGTTAGATAACTCACAGTTGTTCTCTCGGCACGAAGTTTGCACTTGGGTAGCCAAAACCATAAACATAAAAGAAGTCACACTTTTGAAACCTTGCATGTCTTGAGATCCTCACCACGAATAGGCCACTGTAAGGGATGTAAGTGAACTCACCTACTCTATCGACCAATTCCAGGATGTGGCAATCCAAAACTTTTCTAATCCTCCCTCTCCAAATTTTAATAGAGCAGCGATTGGACCAACTACGATGAGTCAAGGCACTGATTCACACGACAACATCGACGATTCCACGGGCTTCTATGGAGCTTCGATTGATCCAAAGAGTACTACTGACACAGATATGACCGGTGGAAACAATCTCATTGCAGAGGCTGATGTCTCGGCAGAGAGTGACTTCAATGGGATTGTACATGATACGGTTGCCCTCTTGGAAAAGAAGCTCCAATGCAACCACGAATGGGCTAAGCGCATCATTGACGACATGTCGCTCTTTGCCAAAGCCCTCAAAGAAAGTCATTTGGAGTACACCAAGATATTGAAAATTGAGCAAGACGAGTCCGAACGCCTGGATCGAATTGAGCCTGAGGTGCATGGGGCTACCTCCCGTTTGTTGGAACAGTCATTCTTGCGCAATGGCGAAGGGGGGCTAACAGGCTTGAAGAGAAAGCAACTCGACGCATAGATCTTCGAGATAGTGCATCGTACAACAAGTGGAGTGCTACGTAGTATTCAGTCGTCTTAGAAGTAGACTACAAGTCATGGTTTGATACATTTCTTTCCATTCACAATATTTACGTTCTTCTACGCTTGGCGCTCACATATAGTTGTTAGCAATGCTAATTCAATTTCTTGCCCTCGTCACTCAACGGATCAATTGTAGATTCACGATCCAACAAAAAGAAAATGCGGCTTGCAGCGAGCTCAGTTTCCTTACGATCAGAGATGTCTTGGAAGGCAGTTCCAAGCCCGAATAAGGAGAAGAGAATTGAAAAGTTTGCAATAAGGAAGTCAGTGAAAGCAAACTCGTCGGGATAGTTGAATAACAACCATCCTCCGAACCAAATTTGAAGTCCGTTGATCCACTGTTGAATGAACACCGCCAATCCAGACATGAAGCCTTGAGTGAAACCGTCACTAAAGTGATTGGGTTCGGCATGCTCCATTGCGTGCTCCAACTCTTGGTACCGAACTTCTTCCATGGTCAAGGCAGATACTGTCGTGATATTGAGGAGAGTTTCGACAATAATTCCACCAGGTGTATTTCTTCCTTCACTCTCATCTTCGCTACCACCGTCTTGTCCTGTGAATCTCTTCATCTCCATGGAAGTGGCAAATCCCATCAAGGGCACACAAAGGATAGCAAGAACGGCAAATGGCCACATGTAGACAAACGAGAGAACTACTCCTGTGACAACCGAAGAGATGGCAATAAGGAAGGCACGGATTGGCTCACCGGTAAAGGTATGAAGCCGAGCAGCATCATCTTCAAGCTGCGATGTCAGCTTGCCGACGCTGCGCTTGTCGAAGAACGCAACTTCCTGACGGACGAGAGCCCGAAAGGAAGAGTCTCGTACACGCTTGTTCATGTGCTCGCTAGCTTGTCCAAATCCCCAGAAGGCCAGGACATTGCCGACGATGCATCCAACGGCAACACTGGCCCACATGAGAGCAACAAGGTAGGATCGTTCACGAAGGTGATCGGCAGTGGACGACCAATAGTCCTGACAGTCAACATATCCGTTCTCTGCAAGATAGTCATCTGTGCAGTACAGTACCCTGGAGAACAAAAGTTCCATGGTTTTGGAGAACAAAATGCCCCAGACAGGGAAAACGGATCCAGCCATAAGGGCACCGACTGAACCAGCAGCAATAAATCCGAGGTCTGGTGAAGCAAGCGAACGGGCACGAGCCATGTTGAAGTTGCCCGTTTCCTCCTCTTCGACTTGCTTTTCCCAGTCAGGGATTTCTTCATCTTCCTTCCCAGCACCAGAAGTTGATGTCACACCGAGAGCCTCGGCCTTGGCTTGGCGTTCCTGAGACTCAACAAGACGACGGTACCTTCCTTTATCCTTTTGAATCAATTCTTCGTGAGTTCCAAATTCTTTGACATGACCATCAGCGATGAACGCAATTCTGTCAGCATTCTGGATGGTGGTCAATCGATGCGCAATAACAATACAGGTATTATTCTTTGACTCCATCAGCTTGTCAAGTGCAGCCTGAACAATAGCCTCAGACTCATTGTCTAGGGCTGAAGTCGCCTCATCCAAAAGGAGGATCTCAGGTTTCTTCACGAGAGCTCTAGCAATGGCAACACGTTGTTTCTGTCCGCCAGAGAGTTGACCACCACCCTCTCCAACATGTGTGTCAAATCCCTCGGGAAAGCCCATGATAAAATCATAGGCGTTTGCCTGCTTGGCGGCTTCTTCAATCTCCTCACGCGTTGCTTCAGGGTACCCATAGGCAATGTTGTTGGCAATAGTCTCATTGAACAAGGTGGGTTCTTGACCGACATATCCAATCTGATCACGGTACCAAGCGACATTGAGTGTCTTCACGTCGACACCCTTGTACTCGACGCTTCCCTCCGAGGGATCGTAAAAGCGTTCGATCATGGCGACCGTCGTGGACTTACCCCCACCAGAAGTACCCACAAGAGCAACAGTTTCTCCTTTCTTGATCTGTATATTGAAATGCTTGAGAACTTGTTTGTTTGGGCGGGTTGGATAGCTGAATGAGACGTGCTTAAATTCCAACATGGTATCAGCCGATCCATCAGCAACGGCCTCGGCATCTTCGTCACCTTCCAAGTCACCAGAGCTTTCGGCAGAAGACATCCGACTTTCTTTTCGGCTCATTACCGCCTGCTTTTGCACCAAGCTACGATAGTAACCGGTCTCTGCAGCAAGAAGCTCATCATGAGTACCAGTCTCAACAATTACACCACCCTGAACGACAGCAATGATATCTGCATTTCGAATGGTACTGAGTCGGTGAGCGATAATAACAGTCGTCCTCTTCTTTGCTGCCATCACATTGTCAAGTGCCTCTTGTACAACCAGTTCTGACTCGTTGTCGAGGGCCGATGTCGCTTCGTCAAGGAGCAAAATTTTTGGGTTCCCGACAAGGACACGGGCAATGGCAATGCGTTGCTTTTGACCTCCCGATAGCTGTGAACCCTTGTCACCGACTTGGGTTTCGTAGCCGTCAGTCAAAGAGGAGATAAAGTCATGAGCGTTTGCAAGTCTTGCTGCTTCTTCAATCTGTTCTTGCGTAGCAGCGGGGTTACCATGACGAATGTTTGCAGCAATTGAGGTTGCAAACAAGGTGGGTTCTTGTCCTACATACCCAATCATGGATCGAAGGTGCTTCACATTGTAATCCTTGATATTTACACCATCAAGACTAACAGACCCTTCAACTGGATCGTAGAACCGCTCCAGCATCTTCACAACAGTAGATTTTCCACCTCCACTGTACAGTCGAAGCAACAATACTTGTTAGAACAAGACCCCCAGGCAACCAACACATTCCTGCATTTCCTTTCTTACCTAGGTCCAACGAAGGCAATCGTTTTGCCAGCTTCAATGTCAATCGAGAAGCCCTTCAAAACTTGTTGGGCGGGTCGAGTGGGGTATCGGAACTTGACATTCTCAAAGGTAAGTCGCCCATGGACATCATCAGGTTTCAGTCCTGCATCCGAGGTGGAGTCGATCTCATACTTTGGTAGGATGGCCTTGATCTTACCCTCAGAAGTTTCAAGGACGCCTTGGGAAACACTACTTCTGGTACTATTTGCCACAGTACTCGAGTCCTTGTCCTCTTCGTCTTCTTGGTAGAACACTTCCTCTTTCGAGCCAACTTTGCGATTGATGGCCTTGAGTGCCTGGAAGGTCGTCGACTTGGCGGCCGAAAATGATTCCAAGAAGTTTCCAATTTGGCCTGCTCCTTGAGCAGCAAAAGCAATACCCAACATGGCACCAAAGACATCAGAACCCTTTCGGTCGCAAGTCATATTGTCGGGGACAGAATCACTAGGGTCACATCCTGTATCCTCGATATCACTGTAGAGCAAGTAGGTACCATACAAACACAAGACAGCATAGAGAGTCAGGAAAGAACCCAACATGCCCCCGTTGGCAAGTCCCTGCTTGACAAGCATTGACGACGCAATTTGGAGGGCCTCCTGGGTAGCTTCTCCATACTGCTTTAACATTGTCTTGACGGCATTCAACGAAAGGACAGTCTTGATACCAGACACTGTTGAGTACGCCACGCTTCCAGCTCTGTGTACAAAAACCAAAGAAACAATATTGAGAAACATGGCAACACCCAGCAATACAGCAATACTCCACAGACATACCGACTGTAGGCTGCAGCAGCACGCTTCGTCTTGGACTGGTTGAGGGTGATGACCATGATGGCACAGAATGAAACAACAGGAACAACACACATGACCACCAAGGCGACACTCCAGTTGGCATAAAAGGCATACCCAATACCACCAATGGATGTGGTCGTAAATTGGATACCTTCTCCAAACTTTCGTCCGAGACCGCGGCGGTACCTGTTAACAGAAGGTCCAACACTAGAGGCAATGCCCCCGATGTCATGCACGTCAAAAAACGAAGGATCTTGACGGATGAGGGCTCGGAACCACTCCAATCGAAGCCTTTTCGATGCATTGTAGGCGACGGTCTCAAAGCAAGTGGTTTGGATGGTTGCCATCAACAAGGCATAGGAACCAACAATCATGAACGTGTATGCCAACTCTCTCACTTGAGCCAGACCTTCAGTGGACGCTCCAGCGATATCGGAGAAGGATGTACTGAAAAGATAGGCCAATATAGGGAAAACGGCACCATTGCCAATGGCACCAATGAAGCCAAGGCCGAAGAGAACTGGGGACGAGTCACCTCCGTTGAAAACGAAGGAAAGAGTTTCACCAACTGAGGCTTGCTCAGCTGGTTTCTTCTCCTTGGCGTCCTTCTGAGAGCCCGAAGAGCGATTCAATTCGTCTTTGCCAGACATCTGTCTTGGATTTTGTGGACGAGGTATTTTTTTGTGCATTTTTTGGGGGGCCGGCTGTAGGTTTGAATTCCAGACTTGCCTGAGTGATGGTACCGGTAGATGCCGTAGAATCTCTCCGTACCGTGCAGTGCATGGCGAGGTGGAGGCAAATTTGACGAGGGGCGGTTGGCGCTTGCTACGTCACGATGGCGCATGCGACAAATCTTCTTGGTTCTTCCACGACAGGAAAACGGACATGAGGCTTTCAGCAGAAATATGGACTGCAGAGGAGGAAGGGGAGGGGCGCACCGACCACCCAACAATAATACTACATCAAAGCGTGGACAAGACACGCTCCCGTTTCCCCTGTTGTCGTCGTCGTCGACAATTTATTTTGAAGTGCAACAACCATCATGTCGCGCTCAGCGCTGTGGCGACAGGAGGGGAATGTCAAAGAGAGAGAACGACAAGCCGACGAACTTTTTAGATTGGCAGTCGAGGAAGGTCGGGTAAGTGCCACCAATTCTCTGGAATGATCATTTAATTCGCTACGTTTGCGTCATTTACATTGTGATCTCACCATAGAGACTGTTTGATTTTTTTCTGGCATAAAGAACAATAGAGCCCGCAACCTATTCCCAACATGGGGTCCTGACGACTCATTCCATTTGAATCCTATGCTGCTTCAGAATACAATCAAGTCGACCTATTTTCAAAAATGTTGTCGCGATATCCTTGATTACAATACTCTCGTCGATCAAATTTACTACGACGCAAAACACGTCGAACCATGGGCACAGGGTACGTATTTGCAACATCTGTTTCCGCGTGATGACCTTGATTTCATGCTGATGTTTCCAATTTAGTGGTGAGACAATGCAAAGTTGGCCCAATCCCTTGAAGGGAGGTTTTTTTGGTTCCTGCTGTGTTCCAAAGTATTGAGGATCTAATTTTACATTTCTGTTCATAGGATCCAACCGTGAGCCATCTGTGGCATTTTGTCTTTTACTCCGGCTGTTCACTCTCCGTTGTACGGAAAAACAAATGAAATTGCTTCTGGACCATCCCGATAGTCCATACATTCGTGCCATAGGCTTCCTATACTTGAGATACGTGGGAGACCCTAAGATTGTATTTGATTGGATTCAACCCTACCTCTACGATGATGAACCCATCCAAGTTTGTGCCAGTGCATCCAAGCCGAATAGCAATCAGACGATTGGGGAGTTTGTGCGAACTCTTTTCTCTGATAAGAATTTTCATGGTACTCTACTACCTCGCCTCCCCATTCATATCGAACGTGACATCCAGGTTAAGATGCTTCAAGCAGAAAGGATTGAAGAGCGTGCAAAGAAACACGCGTCTAGTCGTTCTACGATGGACCACTTCAAAGTCGGCTCCAGGGTGATGGCGTTGTACGAGGATGAGGAGAATCCCATTCAGTGGTACGAAGCTGTAATTGATCGAGTGATAACTACTGATCCTGACACTTCTCAACCCCTGCGGCACCCAAAGTTTGTGGTCACTTTTCCAGAGTATATGAACACAGAGACAGTGTCGCTCGGTGAAATGGAAATGTTTGGAGCCACCGATTCTCGGGATTATCCAGCCCCAAGGCAAGGAGGAGGAGGGGCAGACTCCTCGCGTCGGTGGGAACCTCGCGAAGGCCACCGGGGATACGGACAGGACCGATCTGGCGGGCGGCAGTCGTCTTCACGTGGGTGCGGAGAAGGTGGGCGTGGCTATGAGATTGGCCATGAGCGTCCCAACCGGGGATATCAGCGCGAGCAGCCTCGAGGCTACGAAAGGGGAGGGAACCATCGCCCAAGCATTCGACCAGGTGAAGATCTGTACGAAGAGGTACGAAGACGCGAACGGGAGAATGTGACTTCAAGTGGCAGGAATGCAGCTGCACGTCGGCCTCCAGGTACCAAGGCCAGTCGCTCCACAACGGAAAGTGGGGACTACAGGCGACGGGAAAGCTCTCCACCACGTGGACCACCGCCTCATCGACCCCCGAAAGAGGCCCCTGTAGATGAATCAACGGCACCAGAGGCATCGAAGAAGAGATCCCCAGAAGAATTGGCTGCCATACAAGAAAAGAAGCGTAAACTAATGGCCAAGTACGGGTAATGCGATTAAGCTATTTCATTTACTGTGAGGTGTAAAATTGTATATCTCTATGTACCACTATAGCAGTAGCAGTGATTGTATTCACAAAATAATGCGGAGCACCATGATGTTCCCACGAGGTAGGCTGTCGGAGGAATGAGGCCTGATCTCTACATTAACAACAAACACAGAATAACAAAGGAGGCCAGCATGATAAGGACCCGGGACAGATACTCAGACGCCCCCGGTGTTGTATCCAAATCGCCTGGATTCCCCCCATGGCGGCCGTGTAATGGTGGAACCCTCGAAGCCACCGGCAATTGCAAGGACAGTAGCAAACCGTGCGTCAACGACCCCTGATGTCCGGTGGGAGTGAGCGGTGCAACCCAGTGGTTCGTGGGATACCGCTGCGGTGTATTTGGCATGACAGCTGCAGCTGGGGGAGAGGAATGTGTCACGGAAGGGTGTGAAGGCACTGAATCGGTAGAGAGTTCGCTATCCCTACTCCTAAATCGCAGCCGCTGACGCAAACCCAAAAGACCCGTTGAAACCCCTGATTGATAGCCATCGGTTAAACCCCTTTCCGCCTCGACTGTGGTGTCTCTATCCAAACCTAGATGAAGTGCCTTCTTTTCGTAGGATGGTCCGCCCTCTAGTTTGGAATTCTGCTTGATTCCATCTTCCGAAGCGCGGACGTAGATCGGAACAAGTGTCAACGCCGAACATGGAGCCTTACAAACAGGACAAACTCGATGGCTGGGGTCTACTGTCAAAGTGTTCCGGCGAATGCCAAGAAACGAACAATCTCGGGCATCCATTCCTGGCTCGAGCCATCGGAACAAACAAGGCCAACAATAGAGGTGCCCACACAATGTTGTAACAGGATCGACAACGGGGTCCAAACAAATGTTACAACAAAAGCGAGAGTCTACCCCTGTGTCTTCATGTTGCGAGGACTGGCCAACTCCCGTCTCTTCTTCCATGTTTTCGTTTGCAACCCTGTCTCAGTGCTGATGAAAAAGGAACTAAAATCGCTGTACTCGCACTGCTGTAGAAGGAGTCTTGCCGATTTCTTGTGGAGCACAGAATACAGTCTAATAAAGACTAGTACAACAGGCTTCTCCTCCAAAAACGCCAAATTCCGATGTCGAAGGGCTGGGGTTTGTTTCAACTGAACCAGCTGGGGTTGGGGTGATGCCTGTGTCGTCGTCGTTGGAGAACGTTTTGACAGGACGGCACTCTCGTACTCACGGACGTGCTGCGAGTACCAGCTTGCACGAAGTCCCGTGCTCTGTGAGTGTTGCAAGATGACATCGTCCTTTGACTTGTTCGACTTCATGTCCGTTAGGGTGGTGATGGCCGCCGGAAAATGAGCGATGACCACCACCACCCCCCGCAAACACGAGAGAGACGTCTCTGTCTTGCTACCATCACACTCTTTGACACTCATCACACCAGGTTCTTGGGTATTTTTATCTTGCAACAATGACATTGCTGGGTACTACAGGGGGCTTCAACATTGGCTCCAGCGGTGATCCCTCCATGGGAAAATCACTTGGTACGTTGCACTTTGCTAGGGACTAGTCCCGGTCGCCTCGAAGGAATCTCCTAATGCTCTCCTTTTCTCCTCTAGATGAAATGATCCAAGACCGCCGCAAGTCCCAAACCAAGGACGCCAAGAAGACTCCCAAAAAGGCTACCAATGCCGACCGTTCTGTTGCTACGGGTCGGGCAAAGAGAGAAGCCGCTGCCAAGGCCAAACGTGGTTTGCAAACTTCGAAGCAAGCGACTCCCATGGAGGTGGAACGTGAAGTATACCGTCAAAGTCGGGCAACCGACAACTCCAAGAAGGCAAACGAGAAGAAAGCCACAGGAGGACGGATTGCTCCCGACTCCGCTTCTACTCGCAAGAAGGCAGCTGCCAAGAAAAAGAAGACTCCTGCACCTCAAGCACCAAAGGCTATTTTCGGAGGACTCACACCTCCCAAGTCTGCTGTTGAAGCTGCCATTAAAGGAATGGAGTCAGTCGGCTACAAAATCCCAGACGGCCACCAAATGGTCATGACTTTTGTCCCTATTCCACAAGCAACTACTAAAGCCCAACCTGCCAAGAAGCCTGCCGCCAAGAACAACAACAACAACAACAAACCCGGCAACAACAATAACAACAAGGGAAACAAGGGCGGAAGCAAGGCCGGTGGAAAGGCTGGAGGTCGCAATAAGAAATAGTCACGCACCCGCAAAGGGCCGTGTCATTTGGGGCAAGAGCACCGACCACAATTATGTTTCGATATTGACTTTTTCCCATGTCTACTTTACAAAATTGATTCAATGCATTATTCTTGTTAGAACCTTTGGACGAGTCTTTTTTGCACACTCATGCACAACTGGAAGATTGGAGCTTGGGCTGCTGGAAACCGAGGTACTGTGGAAGGGAATGGGGTTGAACCACAGGGCGTCGGCTCTCAACCCTGACCGAGTAAGCAGGTCGTCCATTCCTGATTGGGACAACTGTGATGCACCTAACCCTTTCGGATGAACCATGAACCATTTGGGGTGCAATGGTTCGGGTGACACAGCGACCTTGTATGGGCTATCCCTCCTCAGTTGCCAAGCCTCATTTGTACTACGTACATTCGGAGGACTATACTCTTGACCACTGTACTGTACGCAACACACATACCAATCTTAGTATATGCGGACAGACAGTTAGTCTTCAACTCCGAACGCTGTAGAGGTACCTGAACGGCGCCAACTCCCTCCACACGATCCAATCTCTTCCAACGGACCATTGTCATGCGTACATAAACACACTCTTGTTCGTTCAAATTCGAATGGCGGACCAATGCTATGCTCCGGATACATTTTGCATACATCTTTCCTTCTCGTAGCAACTTCACGAGAAGACGAGCACATTGCTCCATGAAATCGCCACGTGCGTGCCTCTCACGAGTAGCTCCGTTCTCTACTACTCTAGAAAAATGGAGAAGAGCAGGGCGCGCTTCGAAAGATCAATCGGGTTTGTTGGACAGGGGACTTACCCATCGGAACTACTTCTACCTCAAGAAGTGTTAGATGGTATTGGCTCCGTGCAGTTGTACCTAGTTCGCCATGGTTCCAAACCGTGCTAGGTACCAGCAGGTCCCTTCAGCATCTCGAAATTTTGTTGGAGTAGTAATGAATGGCTGTAGTATCGTAGTCTTTTTGTTCTAAACTCTACAGTATAGTACCATTAGTAGTGGATTAGCCCAAGATATACATTGTTAATCTATTGTTCTGCGATATAGCTTGCTGTAATGTTCCCTTTCCAACTTGACCTTCGGGGAAAAGATGACTGCAAGCATCGAATGATCGTCCACCGTCGTCACATAGCACATGGTTGCGTGTGTAGTTATTCGGAGTACCATCGTACACGCGGTCGTGTGGTTCCGAATGGTGGAGACTCCTGCCACTCGGGTCGAAGGGAGTAGCACGATCCCGGCCGGCGCGCGCTGTTTTTTGGATGGAAGAAGTGTCGGGTTTCGACCATGTGCAGTAGTAGTAGTAGTTGTCGGACAGCTGCTGCTTGTTGGAAGATTGATTCACCTTCCCTTGCATCGGGCAGAAGTTGTTGCCAACAATAGTTTGGACAGACTTTTGAAACACAAGGCTTGTTCTTTGGAGTTTGTGACCTACTTCCAAAGTTCACAGTCAATTCCAACACTCAACAATCATTGAGCAGATTTGAATATCGGCCGGATTCCGTAGAGGGCTACTCGTCGAATCTGTACAATCTGTAGAATCCTTGCTTGTAGCACCATGGCAAGCAGTCCACACCGAGTGTCGTTGCCACTGAGTAGCGACGAAGGATCTCCTTTTTCCCTCCTGAAGGGACAAGTTGGAGAAGATCAAGGGTTTATTCTTCGAACGAGGAGTTTGGACGAAGCCAATCATGACGCCAACATGGATCGTGACATGGGAGATGACGATCAGGAAGTAGGTGAATATTCCTATTCACACGGGGCAGCTCTGAATTCATCCTTTGATTCATCTCTTCAGTATGCGCGCGGATATTCCTCATTCCACGAGAACGTTGACACTGCATTTGGTTGCTCCCACCAGGGAACGCCCATGGCCAAGTCTACTGTCAAACACTCCGCCTCCTCTGGCGCCTTGGAGAACAATCCGTTCCAGACGGTGCGCAAGGCACGACGAGATGACATGAGGCGTCCAACCAGACCCCCAGCAACCGTCAAGAAGGCTGCCGTTTCGACCCCCAACTCTGCCCTCAAGCGCAGAAGAGCGCCTCTGCCACAGCGCCAGTCCCCCATGCGCAGGATTCAATCTACAACTCCCTTGCAAAATACTATTTCCTCTCCCATGGCGCACTATCATGGAAACAACAATGTTTTCGCGATTCCACATTCTACTTCTCTTCTCGGGACAGCTACGAGTACCCCAACAGCTCCACCCAAGTCCACATCCAAATGGTACAACACTGGCACGACAGCAACGACAGTTCTTGAGTCAACCATGGAGTCGAATAGCAGCGTTGATACATCTTCTCCGACCACCACGCGCTTTAAGTTTACGTCATTTCCGGATTCACTTCCAAGAGTCAACAATCCAAGAGTTTCAGAGTGTCCAGATTCGGTGCGCAAGCGAATGCCTTTTACTGACCCGATTTCGGAGACCAACCAGTCCAGGGACGATGAAGGAACTCAGAATACCAGTATTAGTAGTCTTTCCGGCGAAGGTCAGCAACACTTGCTGCCAACATCCTCATTCCTTCCTCCATCTATCCTTCGGCTAGATTCCCAATCCGCCGAGAAGGATGACAGTGCCCGCCCACTACATGCTAGGCTCTTCGCGGATGATGAGCAGTTTGGCTACAGTGACGATGAAACAACCAAGTCACCCGCTCGGGATGCTGTCTGCCGTACACGATTGAACTTTAATACAGCTGCTAGTCCAAATGTCGAGGACCCAAAGTCCAACAACAAGGGTACGTACCCAGCGGGTGTTCTTTGCCCATCGTATTGACCCAGATCCATGATTGTCCTAACATTGTTTGATTACAGGAACCACATTGATGCCCCTTGATTTGAACATGGAGTTATCCAGGCCTTATGACCAAAGGCGAATTAACAGCTTTCCCTCCTCTCTTTCTTCGAGTACCAATGCTAACAACCTATCTGGATGCGACGAACAGGACCAAACAGGTATCATGACCCCGACTCGATCCAGGGACCCAGGGCTCCCTCCCGCTACTCCGAACATGGTTCAGGTACACTTTCCTCTGGAAGCAGAGTTTTCCCCCATTCCTGGTGTGCGAGAAGATCCTGATACTTGTTCCATGGATGACCCCACTGAAGGCCCTGACGACATGGGACCCGTGAATAGAGAACCTCTTGCGACCCCATGTCAAGATATCTTTGCAGGTGATAGAACCCGCCCAAGAAAGGGCGCAGTATCTCCTGGACTTTCTGATGTCGCCACAACCCGGTCAGGACAACGTCGTCCGATGCCTGATATGTCTGCCTTTGAGAATACCAGGGGAGATCGTTCCACCGATGACAGCACCACTGTGGATAGCCAAGGAGCAGCCTCGGCTTTGAAATTGACTTGTCCTCCAACACCTTCTAGGACGCCTGCCTGGGCTACCGAAAACGGAGCCCATACTTTCCTTGGAAGACAAAACTCCTTGATTGCCACCAAGGTTTTGCTCTCAGTTCCCACTCAAGTCCTGGAAGGGCGTTGCTCCCTGGAGAATTCTGTTCTCGATGATGACAGCAAACAAAATAGCTACAGTAAGGGGTTTGGGAGAGTCTCTGGTGTCAAACCTGATGGCGATTCCAACGACGACCAGGCAATGAATATTGATGCCATGGAAGATGGGGACTTGCCAAGCTCTCCGGTTCAGGATGGACCCAAGTCTGTCACCATCCCGTACACTGTTGTGAAAACCCCAAAAGTGCAAGGCCCTCCAAAGGTGAATAGAAGGGTGCCACTTGAATCAGATGCGAACACGGTAGTGTCCCTTGCCACTGATTTC
Organism: Nitzschia sp. Nitz4; assembly: GCA_013372465.1. NCBI lineage: Eukaryota > Bacillariophyta > Bacillariophyceae > Bacillariales > Bacillariaceae > Nitzschia > Nitzschia sp. Nitz4. Next base: position 11,425 of record WXVQ01000032.1, on the reverse strand, counting down.
GAAATTTTGCGAAAGCTCGGAAGTGGTGCGTTCGCGGACGTATTCAAGGTTCGCTCGAGAAGAGATAACAACTTGTACGCTGTCAAGCGCAATCGTCGCCAATTCCGGGGAAAGCGTGATCGGGATATGGCATTGACAGAGGTTCAAGTGATGCAACGCTTACAAAGTGTTTGCGCCGAGAAAACCTCAAGCTCTCCAGCATCAGTGGAACGCAACAGCTACTGTCTGTACCTCTTGTTCTTTTACAGAGCATGGCAAGAAGATGGATACTTTCTTTGTCAAACTGAGCTTTGCTGTCGCGACACTTGCCAGGAACTTTTGGGCTCTCTTCGATTCTTGGGTAATTCCTCGAAGTCCAAGTACCCAAGTCTCCTCCGGAACCTGCCCATTCGTGATGGCAGTCAAACTGGAATCATTAATCCCCACCCTCAGGTGCCAACTGAAACGGTCTGGAAAATCTGTCACGACGTTGTAGCTGGTCTGTGTCACATCCACGCTCACGGACTAGTTCATCACGACATCAAACCCTCCAATATTTTCCTTACTAGCCACCCTCGATTTGGTGCTATGTGCAAAATTGGTGACTTTGGTATGGCTGGCGAACGTGGAAGTTCTGCTGAGGGTCTCGAAGGTGATACCAGGTACATTGCCCCAGAGTTGTTGTCCTCGGGAACAAGGGATCCACGCGCTGACATTTTCAGCTTTGGATTGACCCTTTTCGAACTCGCAAGTGAACACCTCGAAGAGTTGCCAACGGAGGGTCAAGGTTGGCACGATCTCCGTCGTGCAAACGGAACTGAGCTCCCAGCGGGACGGGGCAGCGACTTGGTGAAGCTCGTCAAAGCTATGACAGATCCAAATGCAGCCAACCGGCCTTCGGCGAAGTCCATTCTACAGTTGCGTGATGTTTCTTTGGCTGGAAGTCGTTGCAACCACTTTCTGCGAGACTACATTCATGATGTAGACGAATACGACCGACTTGAAGAAGAGCGACTCGCCATGGAAAGCAACGAAGGTCAAACCCCGAGGAACGGATCCAATCGAGGTTTTGGAGCCGTCCGAAGCCCTAGTCTTTCGATGATCATCCCAAGCGTCCCAAGTATCTTGTCCCCAGTTGGACCCACCGGGGACAAAAGGCGCCCCGATTTTTTGCATGCTTCATAACATGTACAGACCCTAGATCTTGAATAGATAGTTCACACTTACTTGACTTGTAGGCGAACGAACCGTTGTTTCCCAAACATATCTTGAAAGCTCGATGAGAATGAGACATTTTTATCTTTTTGGGACCTGAGCATGTCTTCGAGTAACGTCGGATGGGTAGGATCAACTTCCATCCAGCAAAATGTCCCAGGCTTGCACCAAGTAGGTAGCTGTTGAATAATGTCACGAATAATGTCCAACCCATCGTCCCCTCCACACAGGGCTTTGTGATTCTCGTACAACAGGACATCGTCGTGCAAAGTATCCATATCAGGTCTGGGAATGTATGGTGGATTGCAGACAATCAAATCGTATGGTTCTGACGTCTCATAATCGGCTGCGGCACATTGTTGTACCGAGTACCTGTCTTCATGATTGTGTCCCAGGATTCGAAAGGCATTTTCTTTGCTTGTTTCAATCGCCACGGGGTCCACATCGATTGCGTCAACTTTGGACCCAGCAATCATATCTGCCAGAGACAGTCCAATCACTCCTGTACCAGCACCAATGTCCAATATTCTTAATGGTGACGAAGTGCCCCTCACACTATCCACCACCATGCTAACCAGTTCTTCAGTTTCAGGTCTTGGACACAAGAGGGGCTTCCTTACCGTGACAGTATAATCGAGAAAGTCCCACTGTCCTAGGATATATTGGATTGGCTCATGTTGAAGGCGTCGATTGATCTTTTCCGCAAAATCCGAGGCCTCGTCGCTGGTCAAGACGCGGTTGGATCGATGTGGTTGGAGAACTTCATTGAAACCCCTCTCCCAACTCAAGTGCAATGAAGACGCTAGCAAATGTTGTACCGATATCTGAGGTTCTGGTATATTTGCCTGTTCCAATTGTCCCACAGAACGTTGTATTGCCTGTGTCACCGTACAACCAGCCAAAATCTCCACATTGGGACTCTTCTGGTTGCGCGTCGTCGCGAAAGCACGCTGGTCTGGATGGAAGCTTTGATGACACTGGTGGCAACTAGCCAACAACCTGGAAGGTAAAGTGGGAGACAGGAACCCCTGACACTTGCGAAGGCCAGCAATCATAATACAGCAAAGGAAGAGGTAGGCATGGAAAATGCAAGTCATGCGACCAATTTGTGGCAGAACAAGAATAGTGGGCTTGGTTGTCAGTCAGTTCCAGCGTCCGGCCATCGACCGTAGGTTGAAGTTTTGCATGTTGTATCCTTCACCCTCTTTTCTACTCCATACTACTAGTGGAAAGCAAGCGAAACCTCTCGACGGAATGAAGACAAAAGTCTATTCTAGCTGAGTCTAGTCCAGACCAGCATGCAATGGAATTCTAAAACTTCTACCACTGGCTTGGTGGATAGCTAATAGACTTCCAGAAAAGCCGATGACTACAAGTAAAAAGTGAATCACAAGTCTCAAATTATAGTGTTAATAAATGGCCTTGTGGTAGTCCATAGACTGGAGGAGGTGTCGCCGCATCTCTCTCTAGACGCAGTCCTTGTATCTTCGGTCTCCTTTCGATTGGAATTCAGCGCGGGTCAAAGAGTAGACTCCGTAAGGGATGACAACGACGCAGAAGAGAATTCCGAGGGTGTTTTGGTAGGTAGCTTCAAAAGTACGCTCCGTGATTTCTCGCTTGCCGTTCCATTCCTCAATAAAACCATTCTTCTTGACCTTGTAAGAGTAGGAGATGGGACCTCCTGCCATGCCACGCCTGTAAAATCACAAGCAACAATGGTGTTGGTACACAGGCCAGACAACGAACGTACGACGACTCTCCGGCACTCTTCCGTGACGGTCACGATGCTCACAGAACAATGACTTTGAACTTACTGTTGTAGCCTGTTGGCCGCTACAAGGCCTTGACGTTGCAAAGCAGAGAATCGCATCTTGAACCAAACGTCCACACCGACAGTTGTGCCATTCCGAGAGGTCGTCGCCGCTCGCTGCAGGATCTCCAATCGACTCCATGGACTATATTGTAGTAGTTTGTGTGTCTGTCAATATAGGTGCGGTTTCCACGTCCCATCTTTGCCAACTGTCTGCGTCCTATTTGGCGCGAAATTGGACTTTCGACTTCAAGAACAACGAAAAGCATCGCGTCCTAGCCACACCAAGGACACATCGTGCAACTTGTAGTGCTTTTCTTTCCATCAGAAGAAACCTTGGACTAAAATGGATTTCGACGAAACAAGGCTTTACTATTCTCATCAGCAGTTGCAACGTCGACAGGATGAACCCGAAGAGAATGACGACCCTTTCGATGACGATGAAGTAGATTTGGATGCCGTCCAAAGGCACTTTCGGGAGTTTCTGAGTACGTTGAGATCACTAGTGGCAAGTCCATCCTACCTGCAGCCATGACCCTAACCCTTCTCTTTCTAGGAAACTATCGATTGGGTACGCAGCGATATATCTACCGAGAAAAACTTTTGCGAATGCACAGACGCCTTGCCAATGCCGACGCTCCGGAAGCTGAAGAAAGTCAAGGTAGAAAAGGCAATTCCCATATCAGTAACAATGCAGCTGTCCTGGAAGTCGATGTTTCGCATCTAGGTGAATACGATGGATCATTGCTCGGATATTTAAGAGATCAACCTGCAACTATTCTTCCTGTCATTGAACTAGCAGCATCGGACGCTCTGCAATCGCTTTTGTACGAAATGAAGACCAATGTTGACGAACTGGATCAAGAGCCTGATCAACTTGATGGTCAAGCTCCTGATAACACTGTCCAACAGAAACCGGATCGTATGATGATTCAAATTCTACTGAAAGGAAACCTCACCCACACACCACTTCGTGGAATCAAGAGTGAACACATGAACCGATTGATCAAATGCCCTGGCATTGTCATTTCAGCACAACCCGTTCGCTGCCGTGCCATTAAACTTGTTGTCCGATGCCCGCGCTGTCTTCACACGGAACAAGTATATGCCACAGATGGTCCCTTTGGGACAGTTCAGTTGCCATCCCGATGTTCTGGTCCACAACCACAAGAATGCGGGGCCAATCCATATGCGGTTGTGCCCGATGATTCACAATTTTGCGATCGTCAAACACTCAAGGTACAAGAAGCACCAGAAAAAGTTCCTACTGGAGAGATGCCTAGATCTGTTCTTGTTGCCGTAGAACGCAGCCTCGTCGACAAGGCACCTCCAGGTACTCGCGTATCCCTGTTTTGCATCCCTACTCTTTTCACCAATTCTGCCAGCGGTGGTACACGCAGCGTCTACCTCCGAGTAGTTGGTCTTACCAAAGATCATCAATCGGGAGAGTCTGTGCAATTCACGCCAGCCGAGGAAGAAGCCTTTTCACAACTAGCTCGACACCCAGACGTGTATGAGATCATGTGCAGATCCGTGGCTCCCAGCATTCAGGGTTCCTATACAGTGGACATCAAGAAGTCGTTGGTATGCATGCTGATGGGAGGTACTCGCAAAAAGCTTCCCGATGGGCTACGGCTTCGGGGTGACATCAACATTCTGCTCATGGGTGACCCCTCCACTGCCAAGTCGCAATTCCTTAAATTTGTGTCCAAGACTGCACCCATTGGTATCTACACATCTGGAAAGGGCTCTTCCGCCGCTGGTCTTACAGCGAGTGTTGTCAAAGATTCTCGCGGAGAGTTTTACTTGGAGGGCGGAGCTATGGTGTTGGCAGATGGCGGCATTGTTTGTATCGACGAGTTTGACAAAATGAGACCCGCCGATCGTGTTGCTATTCACGAAGCCATGGAACAACAGACAATCAGTGTTGCCAAAGCAGGAATCACCACGGTTCTGAACAGTAGATCGGCTGTTCTTGCTGCTGCCAATCCAGTCTACGGTCGCTACGATGATTACAAGTCAGCATCCGAGCAAATTGACTTGATGACTACAATCTTGTCTCGATTTGACCTCATTTTCCTGGTTCGTGATGTCCGCGAAGAGGAACGAGATCGCATGATTTGCAAACATGTGATGGGGGTTCATATTAACAACTCGCAGAGCAACGGTGGCGAGGACGGCACGGCGGCATTTTTGTCTTCGGTCAACGCTATGACAGAAGAACAAGGTGACTGGGCTAGGTACGTTCATGTTTGTCATTTGTCTTTTTTGTGCGGAAATGTTTTGTCTTAATACGTTTTCTTTGAATCAGATCGGAGGCACTAGCTAACTCCCCAGAGGCAATTGCAGATAATGTGATGCGCATCGTCACTACTGGAAAAGGAGAGTTGGATGTTCCATCAATGAAAAAGTACATTCAATACTGCAAAACCAAATGCAAGCCAACTCTATCGGAAGAGGCAGGACAAGTGTTGACTAGTTCTTATGTCAAGATTCGTGATGGTGTTCGAAAGAACAACATGCAATCGTCGGGTGGGGAAGACACTCAGTCAGTCATTCCCATCACCGTCCGTCAGTTGGAGGCTCTCGTTCGAATCTCCGAAAGTCTTGCCAAAATTCGCTTGGATTCTGAGGTTAGAATTGAGGATGTGAATGAAGCCCTCCGGTTGTTCCGTGTATCAACCATGGCTGCTAACTCTGTGGATCAGAATATGATGAGTCAGTCAATACTAGCAGGAGGCTCCAACCCCGAAGAAGTGGAGAGAGCCCAAAGTTTTCTAAGAAGCCGTCTGGCCGTGGGTAGCCTGGTAAACAAACAGCGATTGCTAGAAGAAGCCGCTGGTCAAGGTTATAACGTCATGGTGCTTTCAAAGGTTGTGTCGGTGATGGCCATGCAAGGGGAGATCTTGGAAAGGAACCAGGGGAGACTGATCAAGAGAATAAAATAAGACTTTACAGTTAGTTGGCACTCATAGACCACGAAACCTCTTAGTGTGGGTAATGACCAGTTGGACTTAATGTCCGTCAGCCGTCCCGCTCCCACTGGTGTGAGCAACACACAACACAAGCCAAGGTGCCTCTTGCACTGTGTTCATCATCTTGAAAGTCTTCCCGTTCTTGTTGTCTGCCAAACCTCTTCTGACAACATGGCCCGACCAGCGGAAAAAGCCCGTTCCATGTTGAACAAATGGGTGAAAATGCGGGAAGAAGGCAACGCCCCCATTCCCATTCGCGGCAAACGCCCCCGTCTCGCGTCGGAATGCAACCATTTGGCAGACGCTGAGAGGTATCGCAATCAGATCCTTGGTGAAATCCACGGAGCAATTGGCAAAATTCAAAACCCGGCACTAGGAGAGCACACTATTCGAGATTTGAACGACGAAATCAACAAGAAGTTGCGTGAGAAACATCACTGGAACAAGAGGATAAAAGAGTTGGGCGGTTTGGATTTCAATGCAATAGAGCGGCAAAGGCAAATAGAAGAGGGCGATACTCAATCTCTGGAAGGTCCTGGCGGGTATCGCTATTTTGGTGCAGCCAAAGATCTTCCAGGTGTCAAGGAGTTACTTGAAAAGCAAGTGCAAAAAGAGCAAACACGGAAGCGTGGGGAGATTGTGAAGCACATCACACCTGCGTACTACGGTTGGAGGGATGAAGAAGATGGTGTACTCCTCGAGCTAGAACAGAAGGCATTTCGGGAAGTAAAGAAACAGAAGCTTGCAGATACCGCCTCGGGTTCTCCTCAGGAAGAAGATTCCTACAACTATCTTGATGTACCATCCCAAGAAGAGATAGCAACAATATTGTTGGAAGAAAAGAAGAAAGCTCTTCTGGCTAGATTCGCCTTTTAAGAAATAGCTATACTATGCACTTTGAATTGACAAACCCATAGTTTAGTTTATTAGTAGGGTCAATATTTCACTTTCAAAGAGCTTCTCGGTTGAACTCTGAAAAAACAAAGCCACGTTAGAAACGTTTGGGCAACACCAAGACCGATCCAGTCCAGTTATCGTTCAGTAGATATAACAGGAAAACAAAAGCTTTCTACATCGCCCCATTTTAGGGCTCGTAGTGAGCTGGGTAAAGTATCGTCACCACGACAACAGGACTGCCTTGAAGCGCTTTGGGTATCTTACCTTCTGAGTAGCGAAGCTCATTCTGAGCATTCTAACTGCATTCCATTCCACATACTTTGTGGTATCCTGTAAAAAACAAATGTGGTGAGGATTTGGCGATCAAGGAAGCAGTTGGAGGAAGTGGGGAGATATCGTCGATCAGGTAGAATAATTTACTTGAATGTTTCTCTTTCACATAAAGTCAGCCTGGGGCGGCATCCATCCAAGATGGTTAATCACTTCGAGCATCCTCTCCTAACAGGTTTGGCGCATCATTAATAGTACTCACATTTGAGGAGAAACAATCCTGAACAAAACGAGGAAATACGTGAGAAAAGTATCCTATGGTATGTGGGATCATGAAAACTTCGAGAATTGCACTACCGACGAGTCAGAGTAACTATGACATAAAATACGACAGTCATGGCATATCGCTCTTGTCGAAAAGGCTTTCGCCATTCGTCATTCTCGTGTGGCAGGTGCAGTCGTTCGGGTAACCATCGATCCGGAAATGTTTTGGAGATTGGATCATCAGTTGCAAGGACAAATTTGCATCAAGAAGGGGAATCCGAATAATCTCATTTCTCGTCCTTTCGACGTTCACGTTCATGGCTAGAAGCCATATGCTTTCAATAGTGCTTACCTTGGAATCCCAGCCACGGAGTATTAGAATAGCTCACAGTGCTCAATGTCAGTTTCTGTGCAAGAATGAGCCAGAAGCGCACAGTGTCAAGATTACGAGGCCATCGAAACTTGTGTGGAAGGGCTACCTGTAGGTGGTGTAGCCCCAGTTACCGAGGTGTTTTTGACACAAACACTACCGATACGTAGTGAGCATGTTGGTAACTCAACATTCCTTCATCAGATATTTTATAAGATGTTTGCCTCTTTTACTTGGATGTTGGAAGGAATGGATGGTGCAAGAAATGTCTATCCCGACGACGTAGGGACACATGGTCCAGTGTGTCGATTCTGACAAATTCGCGGCCCTTCGTACGCACAGTCAAACAAATAGACCAAGACCATGGAACAACAAGCTGCCGCCGGTGGTGTGTTCCAATGGCCTCCTCTCGAGTCTGATCCTGGAATTTTCACTGATTATCTGCATAAGGTTGGCCTTGCAGGCGAGTGGCAAGTTGGTGAATGCTTCGGCCTCGACGATGACTGCCTAGGATTCATTCCCCAGCCTTGTGTCGCCATGATCGTAAACGCTGAGCGTCTCGGGAGAGACGAGGACAAAGAACGTGGAGATCCTGAAAAACAAGTGGTATATTATATGAAGCAAAGTCCTTCTTTGGATAACGCCTGCGGGATTATTGCTTGTATCCATGCCATTTTCAACAACCAAGACAAGGGAGTATCATTCGCACCCGACTCCATTCTTGGCCGTTTCTGGGAAGCAGTCAAGGAACAAAATCCTGAAGACCGATGCACCTCCCTTGAAAACGCTCATGATTTTAAAGAAATACACAAGGGATACGCTATGCAGGGTCAAAGCAATCTTGCTTCTGATCAGTCAGAGGTACGCCATCATTTCACTGCCTTCGTTTTGACAGCCGACAAACAATTGATTGAGCTTGATGGTACAAAGCGAGGCCCTCTGGTAGTTGCTGAAAATGTGGACTCGGTAACGCATGGCACAGCCGAAGAGCTGCAGCGGAGAATAAGAGAGGGTATCATCAGCGAAAGCTTGAGTGTCATGACCTTGGTTAAGGAATCGTGAAACTGTAACGATTTATGCGTTTGCGTGGTGGTACGAGTGCCATGCTCTCTAAAAATGAATGACAATGGCATCCTTTCTTCCGTTCTGTCTTACACTCAAACCTGGACGTAATAATGCGGCGTAATCCAATTTGTGGGGCAGGATATCACCTTGCTATATGCGCCACCTTTCTGTATCTTCTCTTCTACACATACTACGTTTTCACTACTCTAATGGTTAAGTGAAACAACTAGTAAAGCAACCCTTTACATTCTCACTGATGACACTGCCAATATAACCATCTTTCTTCCCCCGTCCACCTTTCGTTAGTCAAGGGTACAGTATCGGTGGTGTGCCAATGCTAGCGTACTCGTAGTAGGTACTGTACTATCGTATGTCGGTTCCGCACCGGTCGCTTGCTACCGGGTACCTAGAGACAACAACATCATCACCCGCAAGTACGTACGAAGATTGTGGTGGCGAAAGGTCTTTTTGTCTATCCCCCTCCTCTTCTCCCCCCGGATTTTCGACTCGGCGAAAGATACTACCACCACCCCCCGTTGTGCAGTCTCCCTCCACAGATTAGCCTCTGTGATTGGAGTCGCTAGACTGCGAGTCCCATCGGCATGGGGTCGATGGGGTTGCTGTCGCCACGACTAGCCGACAGGTCCACTGGGAGTCCTACGACATGGGTGTGGGAGCTCTGGCCCTCGTCGGAATCTACATGTTTTCCTACTTTAGTTTAGAAGGATACTTTCACTTGTGGGAGTCCTTCAGAAGATATTCCAAGACCAAAAACAAAACAAAAAGACATAGCGTAATACTCACAATATTTAGTTCTTTACTTTGAACACCCGGGCTTACTGCACTTTGCGCAAAATTGTAAGACGTTCACTTTCATCTCGCAACGTGTGTGATTTGAAAGCATAAAGATCTTTGTCCGTTCTTTCGCTACGATATTGCGAATCGATTTCAACCATTCAGTTCATTACATTTGTCCCGTTTGATTTTAACCTTGCGTTCACCCGTCATGAGTGGGGCCAAGGTAGTAACTTTGTTCGAACCGGACAACGAGTTGGAGCCCGCTTCAACTATCCGGTACAAGGCAACCGTCAAGGACGGCGATACCGAAGAAACCATTTCCGAGGAAGTACGGAAGTTGGGCGCCAAGCCAAGCCCCATCAGCATCATCGAGTTCATCAAGGAGTTCACTGGAGTCGCCGAAACACTCAAGTGGAAGGACAAGAAGCTATTCGATCGGTTCAAAAAGCATCTCACAGGTTCCAGCGAGGAAAAGTGGGAAAAGGCCGTTCGAAAGGCATCTTCAACGCCAGCTTCGGCAAGCTTATCGACGACTGTCTTCAAGAAGGCCGTCAACATATGGAAAAACGAGGTCCTCAAGGGGTACGACTACATCGCCCAACTGGAGTACATCCGCAGCGATGCAACCAAGCCAAGAAGTTTCGACGCCGTGGACTATCTCGATCGCCTAAGAACTTTGTTGAAGATAGCCAACCATCTTCCAGGTGCCCCGGAAGGAGCCATGGCAGTGGGAATCAAGGACACCGAGCTTGCACGTGTGTTTATCCAAGGAATGCCTGCAAGTTGGCGCCGCAACTTCGTGGACGCAGGAAAGGATCCGTTGAAGGCCACGTTGGAGGATGCCCTGGACTATTTTCAGATCCAGAGCAGCAACGAGAGCCAGCCGTCAGGACCAGGAAATCGAAAGTCCAACGGCAGCACCAACAACAGTTCTTCTTCAGGAAAGGGGGCAAACCACAAGCAAAATCCAAGAGGCGCGGCCTCTAAGGAGCCCAGCGGTGGCAGATCAAAGGAGCGCATCAAGTTTGATGATCCTTGCCCTTTGAAAGGCCACGAAGGACACATCTGGGGGCATTGTTACCAAAACAAGTTCGGAAAACCACCAACCAACGATGAGAAACGTGAGCAGTCGAAGCCTTGGCACACGTCGACTCATTCGATGACTACGCGCTCTAAGTCGTCGCAAGCCAGCAGTGGTGCCGGTGCACCGAGCAAGGCGAGCTCCTCCAAGACACCAACAAAGGCTGAAAGTCATTACATTGAGGTCGAAGAAGTCGTCGAGGATTCGCCTGTCACTACTACTACTGGGACTGCCTCCCAATTTGAGTCTACCAATGTTTTTGATGTGTTGGGTGACCCTGAGAGCTTCTTTTTGCAGGAGGAGGATCTCGAGGTCGAACGGTATGATCCGGAGGTGCAAGCCGAGTTGGCTGCCTTGGTTTCCCATGAGAATACAGGAGACGTCCTTACTACTAGTGAGGACAACACCACAGTTGACGATGATCCGAATGATGCGTTCACCAAGGAAGCCAAGCTCCCAACAGACATTCCGTTGTGTGATTTCATCCCAGCTACACTTGCTACCTGTCGCACCATCAATGATCGCAAGGGTGCCTTTGTGTTTCGAGCCTTGTTGGACCATGGAGGGTCACATGTGATGATTCAAAGCAGGGTTATTCCTAAAGATGTCGAACTCTTGGAGAGCCCAATGAATTTTACTACGGCTGCAGGCTCAGTGGCGAATCAAAAAATGGTGTTCCTACATGATTTGAAGCTACCCGA
>WXVQ01000471.1:0-15943 GCA_013372465.1 Nitzschia sp. Nitz4 | reverse complement strand
CAACTTCCTGACTAGCTGGACTGTTGATTCTGGTTTATTTTTCCGGAACATCTACCGATAGTTAGCATGCTAATGGTATACTAGGTTATTTCAACTAGTTTTAGGATGCTGAGTGATCTGGCTCTTGCATCGGAAAAATGAACAGCTCGTAGTTCTCGTTTTATACCGTTCCCTCTTCTTTCTCGGCAGTTTAGACGTAAAAGAGTCACTCACTTAATCAGTAACGCATACTACCTAGTACTAGTACGAGTTTGGCATGTTGTTTGCGTGAATGAGGAGCAGCAGCAGAGTCACTCATCATCACTCAATCGCTTTATGATGGTGGTGGTGGATAAAATAAAATAAATAGAGGCGGTTCGGAGTAGGGGCGAAGGCGGAACGAAAACGAAAACGAATCCAACATGGCCTCAATCGCATGATGATGGTCGATGGTGGTGGATAAAATCGGAGGCGGTTCGGATTGAAGGGAGTATAAGGGGCGAAGGCGGTGGTGGTGGGTGACCAACAGGCCTCCTTAATCCAATTCAGGCTCATAAGCCCATGCGACAGTTTGTGGAGGATTGCAAGATTACCAGGCTGGGCTGTATATCTAAACTGCCAAATTGCTGAGCAGTGTCGTGTTCACAACAACACACAGGCTCCTGTTGTTGGGTGCAGCAAGACTTCTCCTCTTGATCTTCATCAATTTCAAAGAGTTTTGAAGAGTCTTCTGACATTTACTACGAGCCTTTGACGTTGGAGAAAATCCATAGGCGTTTTTGTATTTCTCTTTATCATATCGATATTTGTGTTGTTATCAACGAGTGCTTCGTCGTGCGTGCCGATCCATAGGCTTGGTGACTTGGAAAATGCCAGCTTCTGACTTGGACAATCTACTTTATTGGAGCGATGCAGATGATCTCAGCAAACGAGAAAGGACTCGAGCTGGGCCATCGGACGAGCATTTAGTCATCATGTGGTCCATTTACAGTCCGTTGCTCTTCTTATTCAGCTCTGTTGTGGTAGTTGTCTTTTTGGCCATCATTACCAATCCCAAAGTCCGTCGAAATCCGTTCAACAAGTACATTTTGTTTCTATGCTTCCCAGATTTTGTGTACACGTTCTGCTGTGCCATTACGTGCCTAATGAGTGCATTGAACAACGGTTACTCTTCGTGGTGGATGTGTCAATTCCAAGTCTTTTATCTGATGTTTGGAAACTCTGCAAATTCGTGGTTGAATGGCCTCATGGCATGGGAAGTCTACAAGTTATTGCGAAGTTCCCATATTCGTCGGCGCTACTTTCCGCCAACCGACCGACAAGTCTACGTTTCTTCCTTTGCGTGTTTTGCGATTGCGATGGTGGCAGGCGGTTTGCCCTTATTGGGTTCTGTCGTAAGCTGGCTACCACCACCTGGCATTCAAGCTGGCTTTTTGTGCCTACCGGCAGAACAAAACTTGACGCACACGCTCGTGTGGTGGTTTTTCATGGCTCCCATCTCTTTCGCAGTGCCATATGTTTATGCTGCATGGGTCTTTTTCGATGTGATTGTTCGCTCTAAGCTTTTGCCACCCAAGGGTAAACGGCGAGAATTGACCGTGTACTTTTTCCGGTACGTGGCAACTCTTTTGTTTTCATCAGGTTTGTCTGATACATGCGTCCAGGTAGCACACTCACACTGGAGTTCCGCTTCACACAGTATTGGTACAATGTTTCTGTTCCTATGGACGCCCACCATTGCTATCATGTCCATCTTCCAAGGCTTGTTATCTCCTTGGTGGTCTTGGGGAATCGGGTTGTTTTCGCATACACAAGGTTTGGTCAGTGCTCTAATGACCATGGGGAAACAGGACATCCGAGATGCTGTCAGAGACTTTATGTTTGGCTGTTTCTGGTGTTGCACTTCCACAGAGGTTGGCACCGATGACGACCATGGCACACCATCTCACCTCGAAACAGCGCATAGCACTTGCATCGAAATAGATGAGTCAATGCAAAAAGATAGGCCTAGAAGACAACGAGCCATCGTGGATGAATTCGGGTTGCCAATCCAAGGCTCCAACTTCCAGTTCTTGGACGAAGCTAGTGTTCGGAGCTGTGTCAGTGAAGCAAGACACGACGACGAAGAAAACCAAGCCAGCTCCGCCTGTGACGAGTGGACTGAAAACCCCAATGCATGATTATCACGCAGTTTGCAGAGCAGCTTTGTCAGTGAAGGAAGAATTGACGAGGAGGATCAAATCAGTATGACGAGTGGGCTGAATTTCTAGGTACTGGTCGTTACAGGAGAACTGCCCCTTAAGACATGAGCAGATTTGGTGGCGAGAAGGATGATCATCAAATCAGTTCCATGCCCGACAGATGGGTGGACTGAAACCACACCATGGGGAGACACATGAACAGGATACTCCTAGCTTTTCAGCGTCATTCAACATGAGCGAACCAGGATTGGACTTGAGCAACAATGACTGACAAAATAGTGTGTTGTGACAGAACGATCCCTTCACTTCTCGCATATTACTGGCAAGAAATGTCGGGCTATCGAAAAACACCCCGAACACCTTACCTATTGCAGAAGGGTATTCCGTTTGCTTCCAGTTGGGTCATACTAGTAGGCTATTACACACTGCTGGTAGTACTAACAGAAGGTATAGGATAGATCACTGTTCACTCGTCAGAGCAACAACATATCGATGGGAAGAAAAGCGGGGGATTCCAAAAACAAGTCATGTTGTACTAGTAGCAGTAGTAGTTATAACTAGAGCTAACGTACTACTAGTAGTACTCTAGTAGGAGAATTTGTAGCGTGAAATTCTCAGTTTTTGCATGCCAACAACATAATGAAAGCCAGAAGCTCAACAAGAAACCCGTTGACGATCGTCGAGTTATTGTTGACACAACTACCACTCACTCCTTGTGGTGTACAAATTGTAGCACCAACGTACTAGTAGTAGGTTCGATCATCACAGAATACTAAATTTCATAACACGACAAGCAAGATCTGGAAGCAGGACATTTTTTGAATCGCTCTTGGAAGCAATAAAGAAGAATAGGAGGAGAAGCCCTCCAGCGTGATGGGCAATACTACTCACGGTAGTATGTATCTTTTTGGTATGTGCTCACGCGAACGACAGTGTGTGAAGGATTAACAAAGGATTGTTGCTGTGCAGTATTGTGCCCACAAGAGTATACCGGTAGGCTCTTGTTTCGAAGACCGGTAGTATTTCAGACCATTATTTAGCTCTCACGATGCCAGCTTCCGACTTGGACAATCTACTTTACTGGAGCGATGCAGATGATCTGAACAAGCGAGACAGGACTCGGGCTGGGCCCTCCGATGATGAGTTGGTCATCATGTGGTCCATTTACAGTGCATTGCTCTTCATCTTTAGCTTTGTGGTAGTGATTGTCTTTCTGGCCATCATTACCAATTCCAAAGTCCGTCGCAATCCATTCAACAAATACATTTTGTTTTTGAGCTTTCCGGATTTTGCATATACATTTCTCTGTGCCATTACCTGTCTAATGAGTGCCTTGAACGATGGTTACTATTCTTGGGGGATGTGTCAATTCCAATCGTTTTATCTAGCTTTTGGAAACTGTGCCAATTCATGGTTGAATGGCGTCATGGCATGGGAAGTCTACAAGTTGTTACGAAGTTCGCATATTCGTCGGCGGTACTTTCCACCCAGCGACCGGCAAGTCTACATTTCTTCCCTGGCTTGCTATGGGATTGCTCTGCTTTTGGCCAGTTTGCCAATGTTGGGTACTGTCATTGATTGGATACCCCAAGCTGGGCTTCAAGCTGGCTTTTTGTGCTTACCGGCAGAAGAAAACTTGACGCATACGATTGTGTTTTGGTTTGTAATTGCACCTATTTCCTTCGCAGTGCCTTATCTTTATGCTGCCTGGGTCTTTTACGATGTCGTTTTTCGGTCCAAACTCTTGCCACCCAAAGGCAAACGGCGAGAACTGACCGTGTTTTTCTTTCGGTGCGTCGTGACTCCTGTTAGCTCCATCAGTTTTGTTTCATTCATGCATTTTCTCACACTGGATGCTCATTCACATAGAATTGGAGCTATGTTTCTCTTTCTGTGGATGCCGACCATTGCGGTCATGTTCATTTTCCAGGGCATGGTATCTCCTTGGTGGACTTGGGGGTTGGGGCTATTTTCCCATACACAAGGTTTGGTGAGTGCTCTCATCACCATGGGAAAACAGGACATCCGAGATGCTGTCAGAGATTTAGTCGTTGGCTGTTTCTGTTGTGGTTCCTCAGGCAAAGGGGATTATGACCAAGAGACACCATCTCAAGTTGAAACAGAGCATAGCACGTGCATCGAAATCGACGAGTCAATGCGCAAAACTAGGCCTAGAAGACAACGAGCCGTTGTGGATGAATTCGGATTGCCAATCCAAGGATCCAACTTCCAATTCTTGGACGAAGCTAGTATTCGTAGTAGCTTTGTCAGTGAAAGAATAATTGATGAGGAACATATCATCCCCGAGGGTGACGAGTGGAGAGAAAACCCCAAAGAGTGATTTTCCTCTAGCAGAGAACGCTGGCCCAAAGACATGAAGGAACTTGGTCCAGATGCTCACTTGCAATACCAAGACAAATAGCGGTATTGCATTACGGCAGGGAGCGCTGCAACCACTTTGCGCAGGATGATGACCATGAATCAAGGTACGGATGAAGCAGGACCTCCTGCGTTCACCTTGTAGGGACAAGGTTACGCGGAGAGGAGGTATTTAGAAGCAGAAACACTTACGCACTAAATGCCTAGAAGATGTGTTCAAAGTATGAGAGTGTCAATTCTTCCACATCAGATGTGTCGTATCAGGGAGTTCAGCGTTCAGGTCTGCGGAACCCCACCCTTCTTGCTACTGCAATTGCGCCATTGCAGACTTGTGAGCCAGATCTTTGTTGACCATTTCTAAGTCACTTTCGACTACTAATAGTTCAACTGTTTTCTCTTGATTGCTGCATTTGTACCTGACCACATCGATCACCAACAAGTGCTAAGATACGCAACCCTACCCGACGATTGGGAGACGAGCAAAGGCGACGAATGACAACGGTTCACTTGTCACATATTGACATTTTTTCAACATAACTAGGCGACGACGTAGAACGCCAGCCCCAGCTCAGGTAGTAATGTTGGTAGAGTAGGGGGGGCAGTAATATGAAGAGAGAAGACGATCTTCTACTGGATGGTGGTGGTGGATGGACGGAGTCGCTCGTCGAATGTAGAATAATATTATGTGACAAAAAGGCCGAAGGAGAAGAGTGGGCATTGGTGGTGGTGCTCCTCAATGCTCACCACGTACGATAGGTTGTGCAGGATTGCAAGCAAGAAATTGCATTACCAGCCAGATCTCTACTAGAGATCGCTACGCAGTGTTATGTCCACGCATAACAGAAAGGCTCATGTTTGGAGCTTCAAATCTTCTTGACTACTAGTATTCATCTATTCCAACGAGACTTTCGTCATCTACTCTGAGTACTCTGTCATTTGAGCTGTTCTGGAGACATTGCTAGCTCTTTCAATGCCAGCTTCCGACTTGGACAATCTGCTTTACTGGAGCGATGCTGATGATCTGAACAAGAGAGACAGGACTCGGGCTGGGCCCTCCGATGAACATGCGGTGATCATGTGGTCCATTTACAGTCCACTGCTCTTCATTTTTAGCTTTGTAGTTGTGATTGTTTCTTTGGCCATTGTTACCAATCCCAAAGTCCGTCGCAATCCATTCAACAAGTACATTTTGTTTCTGAGTTTCCCAGATTGGGTGTACACCTTTTTCTGTGCCATTACCTGCCTACTGAGTGCCTTGAACGATGGTTACTATTCTTGGGGGATGTGCCAATTCCAAACATTCTATTTAACTTTTGGAAGTTCAGCAAATGCCTGGTTGAATGGCCTCATGGCGTGGGAAGTCTACAAGTTACTACGAAGTTCGTATGTTCGGCGTCGCTACTTTCCACCCTCCGACCGCCAAGTCTACCTGACATCCTTCGCTTGCTATGGGATTGCTTTGTTTTCGGCCAGTTTGCCCATGTTGGGCACTATCGTCGATTGGTTACCACAAGCTGGGCTTCAAGCTGGCTTTTTGTGCCTGCAGGCACAAGAAAACCTGACGCACATGCTCGTGTTTTGGCTTTTCATGGCACCCATCCACTTTGTTGTGCCTTATCTTTATGCTGCCTGGGTCTTCTACGACGTCGTATTCCGCTCCAAGCTCTTGCCACCCAAGGGCAAACGGCGAGAATTGACCGTGTTTTTCTTTCGGTACGTCCTGGCAACCCTTGTCTCGATTGGCTTTGTTGGATACTTCAGGCCTACCCAGATCGTATACTCACACTTGAGGTTCACTCCACACAGAATTGGCGCGATGTTTCTCTTCCTGTGGATGCCCACACTTGCTGTCATGTTCATTTTCCAGGGTATGGTATCTCCTTGGTGGTCTTGGGGATTGGGGTTGTTTTCCCACACACAAGGTTTGGTCAGTGCTCTCATCACCATTGCAAAGCAAGACATCCGAGAAGCCGTAAGAGATATGGTGTTTGGCTGCTTCCGGTGTCTTTCCTCAGGCAAAGGGGATGATGACCAAGAAGGCACACCATCTCAAGTCGAGACAGCGCATAGTACGGGCATCGAGTTCGACGAGTCAGCNGCGATGATGATCAATGCTCACCATCTCAAGTCGAGACAGCGCATAGTACGGGCATCGAGTTCGACGAGTCAGCGCGAAAAACTAGGCCTAGAAGACAACGAACCGTCGTGGATGAATTCGGATTGCCAATCCAAGGGTCCAACTTTCAATTCTTGGATGAAGCTAGTTATCGGAGCTTTCTGCCTTCTGAAGGAAGAAATAGTGTTGAGGACGAAGAAGGAAATGTTGATGAACACATCAACGCCGCGGTTGACGGATGGTCCGCAAACCCCAAGGAGTGATTGGCCCACCAGTGGAGAACGGCTCCAAAAGACTGAAGAGGCTCCGATGTCCATCAAACTCTCTTCTTGGGAGTGTCATTCGAAGTGGGGGTGAACCAGGATTGAGCATCAACCATGAATACCAAGACAAGTATTTGCGAAACAACAATTGACAGGCATTATATAGTGCATGCATAGTGCGTTACGATCGAAGAATGCCGGGACAACACGCCCATTGCGCGGAGCCTCTTGACCATGTGAGATGTGCGGATGATGCATAGGGTCATCCCGTGTCCGTTCTGTGGTCGGCCATACCAAGTAAAAAAACGCTGTCGACGCCCCCACTCTTATAGTAGAGGCAAATGGGGAGGTAACAGGTGGCTGGTGGCATCTTAATAACTCAACTTACTTTCTAAGTTAGCTTGACCAAAGTTTCCATGTTGCGCCGCCAGTGCCTTTTTTGCTTTCACTTCCAGTAGGACTGTTTCTACATTTTCAGTCCTGCCTACTAGACACCTGATTGTAAACTGGAGTCATTCATTGGGACAGTTTTACGCAGGCTACAATAGCAGCCCTTACAAGCCTTCCGACAGAGATGGGAGAGACGATACTCTTTTCGAAAATGTACAATTCTTTTACTATTACGAGCCCTGTACGAGTATCGTACCACCGTACGGTAGTTCGTTTCGTTCCAAAAATACCCTCTACCAGGTTTCATCGAGTTCCTCTGGAGGGTTGTTGTTGTCGTGGCTGCTATCGTTGTTGCTGTTGCTGTTGTTGTTGTTGCTGGATGCTTCCAAGGGTTGACTGTCGTCGACGGGTGTGTTGCTTCCTTGTGAAGGCGAAGGGATGTCCTCCACCTCGTGAGTATCGGAACTGGAAGGTTCTGATGGCGTGTTGCCGGTAGTGGCATTATTGTTTTCGGCAGGAGCGTCGGTGGTAGCGGTAGCGGTAGCCGTAGCAGCGGCAGTCTCTGTCGTAGTGGCAGACTCTTGCAAACTGGCTGCAATCGCCATGGCCAATTGTTCTTCTTCCGAAATTCCCCGCAACAACATGAAGGCTGTTCCTAATCGAGTATCTGCTGTGGGAGGACGAGGTGGGACACCTCCCCCACCACCACTATTCGAATTCCGACTTCTAGACGATCGCCGTCCATTCAAATCCATAATAACAGCTTCCAAGGCTGCCAAATCATCCATGGTTGCTCGTTCCATAGCCGTTTGCAAGCCCAATCGCCCCGAAGTACCACGCGACGCTCGACCACGCCGTCGAAACGGTCTCGCTTGGCGCTGACCCGATGTATTGAATTCTTGATCATGCTGCAGTTGACGCTGATGTGCTTCTGCTTCCATTTGAAGTGCCAATGGATGTGTACTCTGTCCTCTCATTTCATCTTCGAGACGCCGACGCTCTTCGGGTGTCATGGCAATGGATTGAATCATTTTGGCATCGGCCCCTGGCACGGTTTTGTCTTCGTTTTCACTGGAACACAAGGACTCCGACCGAGCTCTAAAATTGGCTACACGTGAATCCTTTTCGAGGTTGGCACCAAATCCACCCATTCCATCCAAACTGTTGGCGCGATGTGCCAATTTGCTCGCCTTTTCGGATTCGAGTTCTTCTTGGACACGTGCCATGCCTTCTTCCGCAGAGAGTTTCTTGGCAATTTGGATTGTGAATTTGGGAGTACTACAAAACGGACAAGGGGCTTCTGGATCGTTGGGCGGTCTGACTTGCAAGTAACATTCGGTACAAAGGACAGCGTTGCAACAACGGGTGGCATTGACATCGGAAAAGTAAAGAAAACAAATGGGGCATTCTTGATCGGTCGTGTCTACTCGAGACTCTGCTCCTGGAAGGCGGGGAGCTAACTTTCCATGAGAGACCAATCGACGCACAGCCTTGTCATCCCAAACTGCAGGAGTTGTTTTCTTGCTGTGTCATTCACATCACCATCACCATCACCACCAACCAACAAGGAAAGAAAGAAAAAAGGAGTAAGAATTTGTGAGAGTCACCCGGATCGACTTGGGAATTCTTCCGCGAAACAACACGGTGCAGGACTGGACTCGTGGCGAGACGAGCGGACTGGACGACGACGACGACGATGACGACGTACCCATTGGAACGATGGTTTTCATTGCCAGGAAAGTGACTGGGGATCAAGGCACGGCGATGATCTTCCAGAGTAGTGTTTGTATGATGATTGGATTGTTGATTTCCCATTTTGGATGGATGGACGTTCGTTCCAAAAAAGACAAGGATGGTCTTGTGGATGTTGTGATGTTGTTCTGTACTACCGGTAGGACAGCAGTGTAAGTTTTGTACTACTACTAGTACGTACGTAGTTGGAAAAATTTGGGGGGAGGAAGGAGGAGACGAACATACCTCAACCGCAACCGCAACCGCAACCTGCAGGCGCTCCTCTTCTGTTCTTGCGAGAAAGTGGTTCGTTGTCGCGCGCGGCAAGCCTCTCTTGGAAGCATTCCGAAGCACGATGGCCACATGTCGCTGTGACTCTTCTATGTTCGCAGGATTGCTGCATCCAACGTAGCAGCAGCGTAGTTATGTATGTATGTACTGGGTAGAGACCGAACAGGTCATCGGATGCTGCAAGCAAGTCACATTTTCTGTACGGGGTACGTACCGGTAGTAGGGGCCTGTACAACTTGGGTACCGTCTTTCCGTAGTACGTAGGGTGGAGGACACGACGACCGGGAGGAGGGAACCAGGCCGAAACGACGACAGAATCAACGACTCGACACCTGGGCAACCAACTCTTCCTGTTGTACTACGAGCACTCATACGATACTCGTACTGTGTGTAGTAGCTAGCTGTGGAAAGAGTGTCATTACAGAATCTATTGCTACCGGCACCAGTACAGTAGTGTCACTCTCATCCCCGCAGAGCATTGTATTGCTGCCTTAAGTTGTTTTGGTAGAAGAAAGAGTCTAGCGACCACTCCCAGTAGCTCTTTCTCGCTGGTTGTTGTATCTTTTGGCCAGCCACTTGCAGAACAAAAAGCTCCAACCATCCTTTCCTTCCAAGCCAAAACAACTCCAAATCATCATGACATTATTCCTGGCTGTTTTGCCATTGCGTCTGTGCAATCCCACAGAAGATTTGACGGCTTGGAGACCAGATTCCACCACCAACAATCACAGCAGCGACCATGGCCATTACAACAACAACAACAACAACAACAACAACAACGACATGGCGGATTTGCACCGCGTCACGCAACTCCGTCAATCCATTGGACAAGCCCTCTCCGAAAAAGATGCTTTTGATTCCGCCCTGCAGGCCTTACCGGAGATGCATCAATATTACCATTGTCTGGTAGAATTGGAACGACATGGTTATCATGCTCCCAGGGAACTCGAATGGGAGTCTGCCTTGACTGGAGACATTCAAGGTTTGTCCACACTGGCTTGGGAACGAGCCAATCTTATTTGGAATCTGGCCACGCTAGAAGCCTACCAGGCGTCTCAACAGTCTCTCGACAACAAATTGGCTTGGAACAAGGCAGCACAGCACTTACAGAATGCCGCCACTTGGTTGCAACATGCGCCTACCTCGGTCGCCAATTGTCTTGACTTTTCCGAACCTTGGTTGCAATTCTGGCAAGCCATGCTCTTGGCGCTCTCGCAGCGATCCATTTATGAGAGTTTGGCCTGTGCCAAAAAGCCAAAGCACTTGTTGCTCGCCAAACTCGCTGCCGCCGCCGTGCCCCTCCTCGGACAACTCGAGAACCTCTTGAACGAGGAACCACTCTTGGAAGACCGTTTGCCATCTCTTACGGGAGAATGGGCTGATGTGGCCAAGGCGTGGGGAATGTTTATGAGTTCGCAAGCAGAATATCATCAGGCCATGGCCACCTTGGAAAAACAACAGTGGGGACAAACCGTGGCACGCTTGCAGCTCGCCTATCGGTTTGCCAAGATTTGCTGCGATTATTGTGAACGAGCTCCCTTGTTGCCCTTGCGAGATTTGCATACGCAAGTCGATGCGGCGTGTGGTACACTCACGGAACGTTTGGAGTATGCGGAACAGCAGGGACAAGGAGAAGCGCCACCGGATCCCTCCGAGTTGCCCGAAATTCGAGGAGAAACCTTGGCTCAAGTCGCACCCAATTTGGATAAAATCTTGCGGCCTTTCGAGGGTCCGTCTCTCTTTGATTGGACGCCGGATGCTTCCGTGCCAGTAGCCGCTGTGGGGGTTGCCTCGGCATCGGCCGGTGTCGCAGTGGCTGTGGCTGGTGGCACTGCTGGTGGTGGAGGCGGTATGGGGATGGGGATTGGTGGTTCGGACCGAGGCTCTCGACCAGGTCTAGGCCCAGGCCCAGGCCCAGGTCCTACTCCTGCTCCTTCACCCCAGGCGCTCCGACGCTATGTCGATGCCTTTCATGCCAACATGGATCANTGCTGGTGGTGGAGGCGGTATGGGGATGGGGATTGGTGGTTCGGACCGAGGCTCTCGACCAGGTCTAGGCCCAGGCCCAGGTCCTACTCCTGCTCCTTCACCCCAGGCGCTCCGACGCTATGTCGATGCCTTTCATGCCAACATGGATCAACTCATTTATCAATGGACCGACATGTCCGACAGTCGCACCGATTCCGCACGCAAGGCACTCAACAGTGTCAACCTTCCCCATTCTGTCACTGCCTATCGACAAGAGCAAGCTGGTGGAGGCATTCCCGACGATTTGTGGCAGCGCGTACAAACCATACAACGGGATCGCCGAATACCACAATTGAAACAAGAATTGTGGGAATTGCAAGATTGTGCCGAAGGAGCTCGAATAACCTACCAAAAAATACATTCCCAACTGGACATGGATTTGGACGAAGATCGGTACTTTCGACAAGAATTCCCCGCGTACGAAGGATTGGATGTTCAAGAAGTCCAAAAGCCCTTTCGACAAACCCTCGTCCGCTATGAACGTATGCTGCAAACGGCTCAAGAGGGAGATTCCGTATCGCTTCGTCGACTTGAAAATTTGGATGCCAATCCCAAATACAAATTGTTGCAATTCCAAAAGAGTCAATTGGATCGTCTTTTGCCGGGAGCCGGAGGAAGTGGTGATTCGGCGGCGCCGCCGTCTATTGATACATCGCAGTTGAGTTGGTTGTTGGTGGAATTGTCATCCTTGTTTCGGGAACGTACCAATATGCTGAATGCTCTTCGAGACGAAGTCAACAATTATGACATTGAAGGAGCCCTCCGAGCCAGGGCCGGTCCCTCCCAAGATTTCCAAAGCGCTCTCGAACAATCCCAACGCGATTTTGATGATATTATCTTTGATATTGAATCTACCTTTCAGAAACAAAACGAGTTGCTCGATTCCATCATGGCCGAAAACGAACAATTCATGCGGGCCCGGCAACGCACCAACACAACACAAACCGGTGATTCGTGTATCAGTATGATTGAAGATGCCATTGAAGAAATCGATTTGCTGTCCAAAAATTTAAAAGATGGCAAATTCTTTTACGATTCCATGGTTCCCAATCTCAAGGAGTTGCGTCAGCAAGTCGAGGATGCGTCGGCTCGTCTTGCGGTGGAACGGTTGGAATACGATGATAAGGCCAATCGCAACAAGCAAGAGTTGGAAGATGCACAAATGGCGAAACGCATGTTTGATAGTACACCGAATGTGACGGCATCTAGTCGGCCAGGCAGCATGTCCCAAGTCCGTCATGGAGAGCCGCAAGTCTTTGTGGATGATGAGAAAGTGGCAACCTTGGTGGCGATGGAGTTTGATCCTGCCAAAGTCGTGGCTGCCTTGACCAAGTACAACAACAATGTGGATCAAGCCTTGAACGATTTGCTTTCCGCATAGTATTGAAACCATAGCCTCTAGAATCATATTTTTCAAGCGTATTATGTGTTTTGTCTCTAGCTGGTTAGAGTTACTACCATTGGATGTGTGGCGTTTTCCCCCCGAATGCCTTATTTGTACTACTACTATCCCCCTCGGCGGCTGCGGCGGCGGCTTTTCTTCGAGCCAATTCGTGCCGTTCTTGTCGAGCCTTTTTCAGTTTGGCTAACCGAGATTGAAAGCTCTCCAACGCTTGCTGGGTTTTCATCTTCTGGGAGGTTGTATTTTGGGCACCTGTACTCCAGGTGTTGAGTCCATCGTGAAAGAGTCCCGACACGTACGACGATTGTTTGGGCTGATCTAAGGATCCTGGTTGTCCTTTGGGAGGTGAGCCCAGGACCCCCGAATTGGCTCCGTAGACTTTTTTGATGATCATGTCCTTTTTGTCACTGGCTCGCGTGGTGGTTCCTCGTGGACGAACTCCGGATTGATCCGTGGTGGCAGGTTGTTGCTGCTGCTGGGCATTTGCCAGATCTTGTAAATAATACATTTTGCGGGCACACCGTTGCAAATCAAAGGGAGATCGAGCCCGCAATCGAAGGATTTTTCGACATTTCTTTTCTATTTGCCAGAGGAGGTTTCCTCCAATGACTTCTTTCCATGCCTGCGGTGCCAGCATCCATTTGGCAAACCGAGGATTTTCCTTGAATTTATCCACCATGTCAAAGCCTGTGGCCTTGTGCGTTGTGTTTTCCTTGACGATTTGGCGTGTATCCTCATGGGCCGAGGCGACGGGGACCAAATGGCAACTTGGTCGCTCTGGACTGTATTCTCGAGCCGCGGGACACCAAAGCAAATCGGGGCCCCAAGAACTGGATTGTTGCACAAACTCGGGAGTCAAAATCAAGTCGAAAAACCATCCTGCAAACTTTCCATCCATCAAAACAAAATACATTTCCAAAAGTGGAACTTCGGTAGGCACAACCTCTGCATACAGTCGAGAACTCCATTGGGTATTCCAATCTTCTGTCCAAGCCTCGGCCGCATGGAATTGGAACCATTGGCGTTTTGGGTAGGAATGACGGTACAGCATGGCTTCCTCCACGCTTTGGCGAAGGGGACCAGCCACTACCGCGCTTCCTTTTCGAGAAACAAACGTTTTCCAAGGGAAACCAGCAATCCGTTGATCATTGTCCTTGAATAGGACCAAATCGTAGTCACTCATCTCTTCGATGAAATCGCGTAGATAGGCAAATTTGTTGAAAGAGTCGGGTGAAACCGAAACATGAAAGTGTACATTGGAGGGTAGTGTCGCAGAGATGTTGCGATAAGCAGGGAGCAAGGATTCTTGGGTTAGGACAAGGTTGATTTCCCAAACACAGGAATCATGGACGGTGGAGACATATTCATTGTCCAATTTGACCCAGTGCATTTCCTTGTGTAGCTCGTCGAGCGATCGGATACGCATGTTCATCATGATCAAGATGGATTCCGAAATCAAGACTCGTTGCGATGTACTGACGACAGGACTGGTGAGAATATTGTTCTTGGCCGCGTCCCCCACTAGCGCCGTCAAGTTGGAATGTGCATTTTTGGATTGAATGGTGGAGCCAAAACTGGAGGAATCAACCCACAAGCCGGTGGAAGTGTAGGATTCTCTCACAATGTAGTAGAGGACTTCATCGGCCACGACAATGGGAGCTTCGTCAATGGTCCAGACATCTTCGCCTGCAGGCGAGACCGAGTACGCTTTGTTCATGATGGTTTCCATCCCGGCTCGATTGATGAGATAGGCCCTGGTGGACCAATGATAGGGTTGCCAAGCAACGAAGTAATCATACAAATTGACTCCTTGCTTGACAACATTTTTATTGTTGGTGGCGAATTGTAGAATCTTCCAGTCCGAAGGTGCCCGCTTCATGTAGGGGCGCCATTGTGAGATAAAATTATGAGACAACAAGGCATCGTCCTCGAGGATGAAGACGAGGTCATGTCCATCGAGGTATGCCCGACGAATCGCTTTGAGATGCGAGAGCAAACAAGCTCCTTCGGGATACTCGTATATGTTTTCTATGTGCTTCAAGTTGGAGGGTTTTCCATCCTTTTCTTCCAAGGAGATGTTGGGATGGAAAATGAGGCGATTGCCCTTGTTCCAAACGGTCTTTGTATAGTTGACATCATGTGCCGAGACCCGATGTGTATCAGTGATCCCTAATCTGGAAAACATGTCTCTCATGACTTGTTTTCGATCTTCACTAATGTCGAGGTTGATCCAATAAATGGGCGGTAATGGGTGTCGATTGGTAGGCAATTCCTCCAAGGCAGAAACCTCCACAGTCGAAGACATGGCCTCAATATTCTTGTCCAGACCTTCTAGAAGACTGCGTGATTGAAGGCGACGGACATTGGAGTAAATGAGACCAGCAACAACCAATCCTACAGTGATTCGCACCCATGACAGCGATGAGCGCTGAACTCTCGATGGAAGTTTACGGACCCGTTTCTCTTCCATTATGATGCTGTTGTTGTTATGCGTTTGTTGGCACATGAAACAACAAAAAACTACGGGTACAGGTCTCCTGACAGCAATGCAAACAATTCAACAACAACCACAACGACAAGCCTTTCCACCATGCACACAATCAATGCCCAATCAATATTCCTCTTCCACGAGTAGTAGTAGTAGTAATATTGGTACTGCTTCTATCCCTTCACTCCTCGCAATGTCTGTCACACTGTCACAGTCTTCCGCGTTGTTCGTGCAACGAGGACCGACCACCACCACAACACTTTCTATCTTGGACCAAACTTTTCTCCCATCGAACTGCCCCACGCGTACCTACAGCACCTTGTCTCACTCGGACATTCCTATTCTTAACAAATTTGTCTCAAGTCAACGATACTTGATAAGTTCCTTCGTCGACCATTATCTTCATGAATATATATAATGCAATAGAACTATCGGATAGAAACTGACCCAATGGAAATCGGAGTAGACTTGTGTACACCAAGTAGAGACGACGCGCCGTCACGTCGGAGGTGAGACCGACGACGAATGCTATCGTATTGGGACACGGACGGAAACCACCAGACGTGGATGATTGCCTCCTCACCCACACAAATCCCAAATCAATATATCTTGTACCGCCGGACAGTCATCGGATTCAAGCTACGTCTAAGTAGTATAATCACCATGAAGGATACA
>WXVQ01000401.1:0-10010 GCA_013372465.1 Nitzschia sp. Nitz4 | reverse complement strand
TACACTCGGCAACCTTGGTACCGAAAAGCCTGGCGTTCTCCACGGTATAGAAGTAGTCCTCCAACATTTCAGACGCCTCCTCTGTTTGACATGCCAACTTGTAGGCACTGGAGGTACCAGCAGAGCCAATCTTGACGTAGTGAGTGTTTGCTCCAGAATCATACCAACGACTGATCCAAGCATCTGTGAAAAACAAGGGCTGTGAGTATGCTGTTGAGTTGGGAAAGCGATTAGTCTTGTGTCACAACGTACCGTTCTTGTACTTGAAGCTTCCGGTTGATACAACGTCACATCCAAAAGCCATCTCGGCGGTATCCATGAACCATTCGATGACATCTCCAGTGGAAGACGTTCCACTTTCTCCACCGTCAATCATGAAATCGTATGAGCCGCAGTTGTCACTACCGAGTTGAACGTAGCTACGAACGCGGGGATTCTGGTCATAACAGAAAGCTCCTGTGCCGCAATACAAATCGTTCTCGACGTCTGTCTGCCAGATGAGGGGGTAGTTGTCCGCCAGCTTGACAAGGAAGTTGTACAAGTACGTAGCGTACTGTCGGTTTTTCCAATACTGGGAATATTTGTCATACACCCATGTAAGGTTGCCACCAACCAAGGCGTCGCTCTCTTGGATAGTCACAGAGTATGTGTCACCTTCACGTTCGAGGACAATAGTACTGGAGTTCAGAGAGACACCGTTGAGCTTGCCATCATCCACTGTCATTACACCACCCGTTTTAGCAGCTGCATCTTTGATCCATGGAAGAGGCTCACTGTATGTGTCTCCCGTCTTGCCATTCTTGTAGTAGCAGGTACTGCTTTGGGCAATAACAGCAAACTTGTGTCCACTCAAATAATAGTATTTCATATAGTAGGTGTTGCTGCTGTCCGTGTTGTTAGTAGATGGAACCCATTCAGGTTGGTCCAAAGCCGAACAACTTGGGGCAACATCCATGGTTGGGGCAGGGGAGGATGTGGGAGCAACAGTCGAGGTGGGAGCTGGCGTGGAGCATTGATTGTCAGGCTCTGTGAACAAAGAGTCAGCACCATTCTTCTTGCCATCGCGGTATCCAGCCACCCATTTGGCAAAGGCCAGCAAGGCTTTGGCATCATCTTCCTCCTTTGGAAACAGTAAGACCATAATAGTTAGTATTCTGATACGACTGAAGTGTGGATTCCAAGATGGCTGACAACAAGGAATCACTTACATCGCAATTCCAATACTGGCTACCACTGTTGCATTCCTCAGCATAACACGATTCCTTTGATCCAGACATTTGGAACTGCCACTTTGTGGGTTTGTTCCAGTACGATTTCTTCCTTACGTAGAAGTTCGTGTATGTCTGAAGTATCACACATCATGTAAGTGAAACATCCTGAAAGCCACCCAACACCTAATACTCTCTTCGCACAGAAACTCACCTTGTGGTTGAAAGAAGATCCAGTGTCCAGGTGCTCGCAAGTGGGGAATGAGTATTCGATACAATGGGTAAACCACCACCAAACGTTGGCGCAATTGCTAAAGTCAATGATTTCAGAAGTGGAATAGTTCGTTCCAGCAATCTGAAAGTCATACGAAGTACAGTGCTCGGTAGATTCAATGGCGAAACACTTCGCGTATCCCCAGCCGTATCCATGTCCATCCCAACAGAATGGGAGTTGTCCGTCACACTCTTCGTAGGGGCGAGTGGGTTCCAAACTGATTGAGGGTTGGTGACTGATGGTAGGCGACGTAGTGGGGGATTTGGTAGGAGAAGTCGTAGGAGCTCGCGTGGGATTGGGCGTACCTGTTTGCAAGCAATTGTAAGAATCGAGAAGAAGGTGTTGTTAGCATCGGCTGGCTTCGCACCAAAACTACTACAATACGGTGGTTGTAATCATCGGTATCTAGATGTCTTGTGACACCAGTACTCACCTCGAACAGCATCAAGCTTTCGGGGACTCTCGTCAGCGCCGCCACTGGCCTGGCTCCCATGGAGCAAGGCCGTAAGGATCCACAAATTGCAGAAAGCTGCCTTCATGATTGCACCGCGGAAATTGTGAGAAAACAAGAAAGCCAAAAGATGTCTGAGACAATCATCGTTCGTGACAGCAATACGCTCCACCAAAGATATATGACATGACGCCAACTCATAGATTAAGTCTGCATTGGAATCTACGAATACTCACAGTACTGCAACTTGACTAATATGCCCCTGTCTTGAATTTATGCACTAAGGTACTTATATTGGGGTGGAAAATGCTGCCTCTGCACTTAAGCAATCCAGGAATGAAACGCAGGCTGTGAAGGAATCGATTGCCTCCCACCACCCGACGAAGTCGAAACCGCGGGATTTCACTCCATATCTCTTTCCATTATCAATGTGTTTGCACGCCAGTATGTATGGCAGAAACCCCACTTCGTCCTGCAAAGCAAACTGTGCTCTGGCTTGACTACAATGATCACGAGGAGGGGCTATCTTCTCCCCAAATGGTGTCCTTGTTGTATGCATTTTTGGAACATTTTTATAGCCAACGAATATCCAACCAAGAGAGTCGGGCTTGGGTATTGCAAGATCATGGTCGCTGAACGAAGGGACCAAGTAGGAATCAGTTACGACCTTTGGTGTCATGATGTACAATGGCATCAATTTGATCCAACGAACCCGCTGGAAGGTTCCCCCACTCTACCAGTAGAGCTAACATGGAAATCCGGAATGACTACTCCTGCAATGGACTGATCCAAGGTGTGGGAATGACCATTCCCAGCTTTCGGAAAATTAATTCTAACTAGTACTCGAAACCAAGTCATGGAATCTTGATCATGGAAATGCATGCAAAAACTAGAAATCAAAACAGTACTGAGATCACAGGATAGCTAATCGTTACCCCCGGTCTGAGCACTGAGATTCACAATAGACTTTGAATGTGTACTCAACCACAGGGAGGGTCGTGCCCAAGGGATGGTGACAACACTTTGGAATCTCTGCGTCTCCTGATACCAAACTTGAATCCGACACATAGATATTCACCACCGTCAATGGGGCCATCTCCATACACTTGGCCGTGATGGTCTCGGACATTGATGTCAAGAAGTCCTCAAACCCAACACATTCATTAGTGCGCCCATCCGTATACTCAACATATATGAACGACATAGTCTCTGTGAACCCTTTGCTCAGCTCCAAGGTCACTGAAGATCCATCACGTTCCACAATTGACAAAGGAGCGAAATCAAAAGCCTTTCCATCCTCGGGGGTTATTACCAAAAGTTCAATATCTTCAGGGCAAGTAGAAATGTCATTAACCTCAGTACTACCCGTCGGAGTCGAGGTGGGTGCTGGAGCTGGAGCTGTCGTTCCTCCTCCTGGTGTAGGGGACTCAGTAGGCGGTCGCGTTTCCAATGAACCTGACGGAGGTGCCAACCCTACAGGAGCTGCAGTCGCAACGGGATCTTGACACACCATCAACTGAGCCAGGCCTCCTTCTCCCAACAAAGAAATCACAATCACATAAGCGTTTGTCACGGTCACTTCTATCACCTGTATGTCGCCAGCACCAGGCGACACAAACTGTGTTCTGAGCTCAAGCCCATCCTCATCCAGGGCTGTCACAGTGCCCCCATCCAATACATTCCACAAGTGCAGCTCCATTGCCTTTGCCTGCGTTTGATCCAATGTAATGATCAAGTCACCTCCGGCACTTGCATCTTCTTGCGGAACCACCAATGTCATCCCTTCGTACTCGACGGTTTCCACCAATTCATACCGAGCTGCAACAGGATGGGCTTCTGTGTAGGGCTGAGCTCGAATGCTCAGCCCATACTCAACCCACTCCAAGGGAAACATTGCATTTCCCGATGTCGATGCGGTCTCCCCATCATTCAGCATTGAAAACTCAATCACATTGTACTTGCAAAAGTCAGCCGTCGGTGATGGACTTGGACGGCGTGTTGGAGACGCAGATGGCATCCGAGTAGGTGCCATCGTAGGGCTACGTGTGGGGAACCGTGTCGGACTCACGGAGGGCATGTCAGTGGGGTTCGGTGTGTTCTCAGGACACAAGTCTGCCAGGGCCGTGATCAAATCATCCGCGTCCAACACTTGTCGTGGTAGCAAACCATGGGTGATCTTCATAGGATTGTTGTCAATGATCCACAAAGCAGAGTCAACAGACACATCCGACTTGTCGCCAACACCAATCGACAACCGGTGGACCTTGAACTCATCCAAACGAGCCAGTTCACTGTCATATTGCTTGGTTTGAGAGTCATCAAGACAAGTCTCGCCAAGGACGCACGCTTTGAACGGGTTGCTGTCACAAAGTGTGTCACCCGACGTGCAAAAGGACAGCGGACTCTGTTCCCACAATGGCAATGACAAATCCACAAGGTCGGCTGGGAGACCTTCGCACCCAGTCACTCCCTCACAAGCGACTTCGCCATCGCCATCACCCCGGACATTGGGCTTCCCATCTCCCATGAACACCATCAGGTTCGTCGTCACAGAAGCTCCAAAGTCAGGGCGACTCTCATCTTCAAAGTACAAGATCGCCTTGTCCAAAGCGTCGTCCATGTTGGTGAACCCAAGATTGTTGTCAATCACAACATTCGGGTCGGCATCGATAGAGATATTTGTCAAGACTCTTAACAGATCATCATTGATGCCATCGCCAGTCGAGTTGGTGGGGTTGAAGTTACCGAGATACTTGGCTTCGGTATCAAAGAGAACAAGGCCAATGTTGACATTGTCGTTGTTGAGCTGATCGGTTTCGATGATAGTGTTCAACAAGGCCTTGGCGGCTGCAATCTCTGCGTCCATGATGGTATCTTCCTTGCCATCATTGTTCTGATCGCCAACAGGAGTCTCGAAGGTTCCTTGGTAGGTCGAGTAGGAAGTATCAACTACCAACAAGATGTTGAGAGGTGGAGTAGTGAAGAAACTGTCGGTACATGCTGTGGGAGACGCAGTTGGGGCTGCAAGACAAGAGGAAAAAGAAACAAAGAAATGAGAAATGCCAACTTGCAAGGGGAGCATCAAATTGATGCCGACACATACCAGCAGTGCATTCTGTTGGTTGCATTCCAAAGAGTCTGGCATCTCTAGCAACCTGAAAGAAATCGTCGAGCATTTCGGTGCTTTCTTCGGTTGGACAGGCCCATAGCCAACCTCCAATGCTTCCATGACATCCAAAGTTGACATAGTGGACATCTTCCCAGGGATTGTACCATCGTCCCATGTAAGCTTCTGAACATCCCAGAATTCTTGAATGAGATGGGTGATACAACAAAACTTTTTTCGACAATGGATTGTGTTTACATACCGAACTTGTACCCAAATACTTCGGCACTCTCCCTCACTTCACAACCAAACGCTTTGTCCACAGTTGCGACGAACCATTCCTCGACATCTCCGGTAGAGTATGGCTCGTTCATTCCATCGTCCACAATGTAGTCAATAACACCGCAGTTTTCATCTCCAGCGGCAATGTAGCTTCGCACGTTTGGGTTCTTGTCGTAACAGAAAGCACCGGATCCACAAAACAAACCTTGATCAGGATCGGTCTCCCAAATGAGAGGGTAGACATGACACATCTTCACAAGAAGATCATAGAACTTGGTTGCATACGCACTATTCTTCCAAGATTCTGGGTATTCATCAAAAGACCATTGTAGATCTCCACCAGCCAGAGCTTCACTCTCTTGAATAGTCACGGTATAGACATCCGATGTCACATCCAAGACAATGGTTTCGGATCTGACCCTCCCAGCATTGAGCTTACCATCAGCAATGGTCAAGGTACCTCCCCCAGACTGCGCTGCATCGTTGAGCCAAGGAAGTGGTGTATTATACCTGGCTTGAGTGGAATGGTTCTCGTAGATGCAAATGCTTCCATCAGCTCTAACTCCGTAGGCGGAATTGATGAGCCAAGTGACCGGCATGTAATTGCGTCGGGTGGTCCATTGGATGTGGGTCGTGTTGTCGTACGGGATCCATTCAGGTTGGTCCAATGTGTCGCATCTGGGGGCGGCATCAAAGGTGGGGGCAGGGGAAGCAGTGGGGGCAACACTTGTAGAAGGGGCTGGAGTGGCACATTGGTGGTCGGGCTCGGAAAACAGCGAAATGGCTGCATCTTTCTCATCATTGCGATATCCTGCTACCCAACGAGCAAAAGCGTAGATTGCCCAGGCATCGTCCTCGTCCTACAAGGTGGAGACACTATATTAGAATCATGGTCGTTGCTTACTAGTAGTAGAACAACAAGGAGTGCCACAGGCATACGTACATCACAGTTCCAGATTTGAGGTCCAACATTACAATTGTCGCCATAGCAATCCCCTCCGTTACCGTCCATACGGAACTCATACTGGGGGGGCTTGTTGAATTGAATCTTCTCGGTCACCTGAAATTTGGAGTACGTCTGGTTAAAGTGGTAGTAGTCCAACAACAACGTTGTGAGAAAGGTGATCAAAAGTCAGTGTCCTCGAAGGTTGTCACTGGGGCAGATTTCCTCACCTGGTGGCGAAAGTAGAAGCCATTGTAATTTGGGTGGCTGCAAGATGGAAACGAGTATTCGATGCAGTGCAAAAACCATGTCCAGACACTAGCACAATGGCTGAAGTCTATAATTTCAGTGTTGGAGTAGTTCGTGCCTGCAATCTGAAAGTCATAGGAGGTACAGTGTTCGGTGGACTCAATGGCAAAACATTTGACATATCCCCATCCGTATTCAGACCCGTCCCAGCAGAAAGGCAAATCTCCGGCACATTCTTCGTGGGGTAGTGTTGGCTCCAAACTAAGGGAAGGTTGATGGCTAACACTAGGGATCAAAGAAGGAGCAATGGTTGGAGTGACAGTTGGAACATCAGTGGGGCTTGGAGTACCTGTTTGATCATTAGAAAAGGTATGGAAAGATGAGATTGGGATTCAAATCGATACATCGCGATTGATTGCAACGCTGGGTTGATATACCTCTTGCAGCATCGAGGTTTCTCGACCTGATGTTGGACTTCATAGAAGTAGTGCTGGCATTGCAGGTGGAGATCAAAGCCCCAAGGGCCACTTGGTATAGTAGTGAAAAGATCTTCATCGTAGCGATTTTGATTTTGTAAGCCTTTGTAGATGAGTCTCTGCAATGATATTCCGGCCTCGGTCTAGGTAGGCACTACTACTTGTCAGCACCACAACATATATCCTACTAGTAGTATTCAGAATGCCAGCGAGCAGTGAACAAACTTCAATGGTTCTACGCTCTCTTATTGCTGGGAAATGCACCCACTCCCTAATTGCTCATATTGGCAGAAGGAGGAATAGACACTCGCGAATCTGTCTCCTGCCGGTAGTACTGCTTCTATAGAGTACCAGGAGAATAACACAAGCGAAATACCTACTATCGGTAGTAATGTTGTGCTGTTCTTAACAGTACGTTAGCACTACTTCGAGTCATCATTGTGACCCTGACGGGCAATAGTTGGTTTCGCTCACGTCTAGCAAGAAGCAGCAACTGGACGGAGACAAAGAACAAGAAGTAATGTGAATCGCCTGATGACCGAAACCTCTCATTGTTCGACTTCAGTTGTAGTCTCCACCGACCACCACTACGATGCTGGTGAAGAACTACCAGCTGGAAACGTATTTAAGAATACTTTCCGGAGAAACCTTTTGGCGGGGTTCTCTCCCTCGCCGACGTCCACAAAAGAGCCGTTCTCTGGACGATTGGGATCTCCATACCCTTCATGTTAGCGTTCACCTTCTCTTTCGCAACATGTACAATAGCAGTTTGCTGCTTCTGGTACAGTTAGTACCAAATGCAAATACCAGTAGTAGTAGTTTTTGAAAGGTGAGAACTCATGGCAAGAAGTAACATTGTCGACAGTCCATTTCCATGCAACAGGGAATGATACGGTAGGTGTAGTAGCTACTCTTGTATTCGCTAGCCAACAGTTGAGAAAATGATAGTCTTCACGGAATACTAGCTACTACTAGAATAGTCCTGTACCTACCACAAGTACTTCAGATGCATGTATTCCAAAGAGATTGTTAGTAGAAGAGGAATATCCCTTATCGTTTTTCAGTACAAGAAATTCCAGCAGCATTCAAGCTAAAGCTGCATACAAAGATAGGACAGACAACATGATAATCTACCATAAGAAGACAATGTGGGGTTTTTTTGAGAGGCAAATTTATCTTGCTTGCGGCACGGGAACCCCGTTTTTCTTACGCAGATGCTCGATGCTCCAAGCACGCACGGGGACAGCATGCGATGAAATGAAATGCTGCTGCATGTGACTCGGAGTCGTTGTCACAGGTCCACTACAACCTACTATATCATGCCATTTGCTTCTTGCGTGGCTATTACATCTACGAGTGATAGTACAACTAGAGATGCAATATCCGACTATGAGTTAAACTCAAATCCTTGAACTCATTCGGGGCATTGGGGCTCACAGTAAATCTTGAACGTGTACTCCACGACAGGATAGGATACATCATCAGGATGATGGCAGCACTCAGGAATCTCAGCATCGCCAGAAACAACGCTTGGATCAGACACGTACAGGTTGACGATAGTGAGGGGTACAAGCTCCATACACTCAGCAGTGAATTGCTCTGTTGTTGTCGTCAAGAAGTCTTCAAAGCCAACACATTCTTGGTTTCGTCCATCGACATACTCAACATACAAGTACGCCACAGACTCCGAAAAGCTCTGGGCCAACTCCAAGGTCACCGACGACCTATCCCGGGCAACAATGGAAAGTGGAGAAAACTCCAATGGAGTACCATTCACAGGAGTCACAACTTCCAAGATGATATCATCGGGGCAACTGACATCTTCGTTCATGGTTGGTGCAGATGTAGGGTATTCAGTGGGAGCACGAGTTTCCATAGATCCCGACGGCGGAGCCAACCCAATAGGGGCAGGAGTAGAAGATGGGTCCCGGCACACATTCAACTGTGCAAGGGCACCATCACCCGACAATGAGACATAAATGGCATACACATTGGAGACCGCCACTTGCACAGTTTGCATCTCTCCGGGACGGTCTCCAATGAAGGTCGCCCCGACCTCCTCACCTTGGACATCAAAGGCAGTGACCGATCCTCCATTGACAGCATTCCAAATGTGAAGCTCCATGCCCTTCTCTTGAGTTTGATCTAAAGTAATGATCAAGTCTCCGCCAAGGCTGGCATCGTCTTGGGGAATCACCAACGTCATACCTTCGTACACTTCCGTGGAGACTGCTTCATATCGAGCAGCAACAGGGTTCGGCATCTCTTGACCCTCAATCAATTCAAGATAAGGTTGCGCGCGGACACTGAGACCATACGCATCCCACTCGAGAGGGAAGGCAGCATAGCCCGAGGTGGCAGGGGTCTCGCCATCGCTCAAGGTCTCAAAGTCAATCACATTGTAGTCACAGAAATCAACGGTGGGGGACGCACTAGGACTATCCGTTGGCGGGGCCGAGGGCAACTTGGTGGGAGACGCTGAAGGACTGATAGTTGGGAACTTGGTAGGACTAGAAGACGGCATGTTGGTTGGGTTGGGAGTATTCTCTGGACACAGGTCAGCCAAGGCAGTGATCAAGTCATCGGCGTCCAACACTTGACGGGGCAAGAGACCATGGGTGATCTTCATCTCGTTGTTGTCGATGATCCACAAGGCCGAGTCAACTGATACGTCCGATTGATCACCGACTCCAATGGACAAACGGTGAACCTTGAACTCGTCCAATCGAGCCAGCTCACTGTCGTACTGCTTGGTTTGAGTGTCGTCGAGACAAGTCTCGCCGAGGACACACTTCTTGTAGGGATTGGCGTCACAGGAAGTATCTCCGGAGGTACAGAACGACAATGGGCTTTGCTCCCACGCTGGGAGCGAACCATCAACAAGGTCTGCAGGGACATCTTCACAATCAGATACCCCTGTGCAGGTGGTCTCGCCGTCTCCATCTCCACGAACGTTAGGCTTTCCATCTCCCATGAAGACCATCAAGTTGGTGGGGTTAGATCCGTAGTCAGGGAGGCTTT